>VMDO01001495.1:0-89738 GCA_007922755.1 Pedetes capensis
TCTTTATAAATTCTAGTAATTAGACCTTTGTCTGATATATAAAATGTGAAGATTTTTTCCATTCCGTGGGGGTTCCCTTGACTCTGTTAATTGTTTCTTTTGCTGTGCAGAAGCTTTTTAATTTCATGTGATCCCATTTATCTATTCTTGTTGCAATTTCTTGAGCAATTGGAGTCCTATTAAGGAAATCCTTTCCTATGCCTATATGATGGAGTGTATTGCCTGTCTTGCCTTCTATAAGTTTTAAAGTTTCTGGTTTTATGTTGAGATCTTTTATCCATTTTGAGTTAACTCTCATGTATATTGAGAGATGTGGATCCACTTTCATTTTTCTGCATGTGGATGACCATGTTTCCCAGCACCATTTATTGAACAGGCTGTCCTTTTTCCAGTTTACTTGCTTTGCTCCTTTGTCGAAAATAATGTGGCTATAGGTGTGTTGAGGTATATCTGGGTCTTCTATTCTGTTCCAGATGTCTTCGGGCCTATTTTTGTGCCAGTACCAAGCTGGTTTTGCAACCACTGCCCTGTAGTATAGTTTGAAGTCAGGGATTGTGATTCCACCTGTATTAGATTTGCAGCTTAAGAGTGTTTTGGCTATACATGGTCTTTTGTGGTTCCATATGAATTTTTGGATCATTTTTCTATTTCTGTAAAGTCAGTCAGTGGAATTTTAATGGGTATTGCATTAAATCTATAGATTGCTTTTGGTAGGATAGGCATTTTTACAATATTAATTCTCCCTATCCAGGAGCAGGGGCGGTCTTTCCATTTTTCAGTGTCCTCTGCTATTTCTTTCTTTAATGTTTTGAAATTTCCCTTGTAGAGATCTGAAGGGTCTTTGGTTAGATTGATTCCAAGGTATTTAATTTTCTGGTGGGTTATCATGAATGGTATCTTTCCTGAAATTTCCTTCTCTTGTTTGGAATTGGTGTAAAGAAAAGCTATTGATTTTTGTGTGTTAATTTTGTAGACTGCAACTTTGCTGAAGGAGTTAATTAGATCCAGAAGTTTTCTGGTTGAGGTTTTGGGGTCTTTCAAGTATAAAATCATATCATCTGCAAATAATGATAATTTGACCTCTTCCTTGCCAATCTGTATCCCTTTGATTTCTTTCTCTTGCCTGATTGCCCTGGCCAGAATTTCAATTACTATGTTGAATAGAATAGGAGAGAGAGGACATCCTTGTCTTGTTCCAGATCTAAGAGGAAATGGTTTTAGTTTTTCTCCATTTAAAATAATGTTGGCTGTAGGTTTGTCATAAATGGCTTTTATGAAATTAAGGTATTTGCCTGTTATACCTATTTTCTCCAGTGTTTTTATCATGAAAAGGTGTTGCACTTTATTGAAGTCCTTTTCAGCATCAATTGAGATGATCATGTGGTTTTTGTTTGTCAGTTTCTTGATATATTGGATTACATTAATTGATTTCCGTATGTTAAACCAGCCTTGCATCTGTGGTATAAATCCCACTTGGTCATGGTGAATAATCTTTTTCATATGCTCCTGTAATCTGTTTGCCAGAATTTTATTGAATATTTTTGCATCTAGATTCATAAGGGAGATGGGTCTATAATTCTCTATCTTAGATGAATCTTTTCCTGGTTTAGGTATCAGGGTGATGGTAGCTTCATAGAATATATTTGGGAGTGTTCCCTCCTGTTCTTTTCTTTGAAATAATTTCAGGAAGACAGGTGTTATATCTTCTTTAAAAGTTTGGTAAAATTCTGCCGTGAATCCATCAGGACCTGGGCTCTTCTTTGTTGGGAGACTTTTAATTACCTTTTCTATTTCTGTATAGGTAATGGGCTTGTTTAAGTCAGTTATGTCTTCTGGGGTTAGTTTTGGTAGGTCATACGTGTTAATAAATTTGTCCATTTCTTCCGCATTTTCATATTTTTGGGAATACAGTCTCTCATAGTAATCCCTGACAATTTTCTGTATTTCGTTGGAGTTGGTGGTTATGGATCCGTTGTCTTTCATAATTCGTACTATGTTAGATTTTTCCTTTTTCTTTTTGATGAGGTTAGCCAGAGGGGTGTCTATTTTATTGAACTTTTCAAAGAACCAGCTCTTAGTCTTATTAATTTTTTGAATTATTTCTTTAGATTCTAGTCGAGATATTTCTGCCTTTATTTTTGTAATTTCCCTCTGTGTGTTCCATTTAGGGTTTTTTTGTTGTTGTTGTTGGATTTCCAGTGTCTTAAGCTGTGTCATTAGGTCATTTATTTGGCTCATCTTTATTTTATTGATGAAGGCACTTAATGCTATAAACTTCCCTCTTAAAACTGCCTTTGCTGTATCCCATATGTTTTGGTATGATGTGTTTTCATCATCAGTTGATTGTAGGAATTTTTTAAATTCCAATTTGATTTCATCAACAATCCATGGGTCATTCAGTAGTGTATTATTCAATCTCCATGAGTTTGTAAACTTTCTGGAATTATTCATGTTCTTGAGCTCCAATTTTATCCCATTATGATCTGATAAGGAACATGGGATAATTTCTATTTTCTTGTATTTGTTGAGGGAGTTCTTATGGACTAGCATATGATCTATTTTAGAAAACGTACCATGTCCCTTCAACAGAAGAATGGATAAAAAAAACTATGGTATATATACACAATGGAATACTATTCAGCAATCAAGAAAAATGAAATAGGGTCATTCGCAGCAAAATGGATGGAATTAGAGAAAATTATTTTAAGTGAACAAACACGAGCTCAGAAAGAGAAACAGCACATGTTCTCACTCATATGAGGGAGCTGATTCAAAATTACAAGAAGGAAAAATCCTACTCAAAGGTCAGATCATAATAAAAAGGGGGGAGAGAAGATAAGAATGATGTCAATATAAATGGACTAGAAATCACATGTAATTGTTCTAATAAGATAAAAACAAAGACCACTACAGGAAAAGTTTCTATCTTAAACAGAAATGGAACCCAAGGACATATAGAAAAATACTACATAGTAAAAGATAGAGAAGACTTAGATGGGAAACTTAGATGGGAAGGGGGAGGGGAGGAAAAATAGGGGAGGGTAAGGGATAACCTATATGAATAATGTTTATCAAATTGCATATATGAAATTTGTCACAATGAAAAGCATGTCAAAATGAATCACATTATGATGTACATTAAAATTTTCTAATAAAAAAAAAAAGAAAAAAGAAAATGTACCATGTCGAGCTGAGAAGAATGTGTATTCCTCATCATGTGGATGAAATATTCTGTATATATCTGTAAGATCCAGCTGGTTTAGGGTGGAGATTAGCTTTGATGTTTTTCTGTTGATTTTTTGTTTTAATGACCTGTCTCTTGACACAAGTGGGGTATTGAAGTCCCCCATTATTATTGATTCTGGTCCAATAAAGTTCTTTATATTCCATAAGGTTTGTCTTATAAAGCTAGGAGCTCCTATGTTTGGGGCATAGATATTAAGGAGCATTATTGATTCTTGATCAATTATTCCTTGTATTAAAATGAGCCCTACAAACATCTTCATTTAAGAATTGTCTGTTCATTTCCTTTGCCTACTTGTGAATTGGGTTATTTGTGGTCTTGGGATTTGCATTCTTGAGTTCCTTGTAAATTATGGAAATTAGTGCTCTGTCAGGTGTGTAGGATGCAAAGATTTCCCCCTAGTCAGTGTGCTCTTGCTAAACACTGTTGATTGTTTCCTTTGCTCTACCGAAGCTTTTTAATTTCACATAATCCCTTTTGTCAATTCTTGATGCAATTTCCTGAGCAATTGGAGTCTTGTTATGGAAATACTTTCCTATTCCTATGTGTTGGAGTGTGTTTCCAATGCCTGTATGTTGGAATGTAGTTTTAAAGTTTCTGGTTTTATGCTGAAGTCTCATATATTTCGAGTTGACTCTCATGCAAGTTGAGAGATACAGGTCTACTTTCATTTTCCTGCAGATGGATATCAAGTTTCCCAACACCATTTGTTGGAGAGGCTCTTTTCTACATTTTTGCCTCCTTAGCCCCTTTTTCAAAGATCAGGTGGCTTTAATTGCATGGGTATATCTCTGGATCTTCAATTCTGTTCCACTGGTCTTCAGGCCTATTTTTGTGCTAGTACCAACTTGTTTTGAGTATTATAGCCCTGTAGTATAGTATAAGGTCAGGAATTATGATCCCACCTGCACTGGTTTTGCAGTTTAAGATTATTTTGGCTATATGTGGTCTTTTGTGTTTCCATATGAATTTTTGGATTTTTTTCTGTTTCTGCAAAGTCTGTCATTGGAATTTTAATGGGGATTGCATTAAATCTATAAATTGCTTTTGGTAGTATAGCCATTTTTACAATATTGATTCTCCCAATCCATGAGCAGGAGAGGTCCTTCCACCTTCTAGTATCCTCTGCAATTTCTTTCTTTAATGTTTTGAAGTTTTTCTTTTAGAGATCTTCAGGGTCTTTGGTTAGATTGATTCCTAAGTATTTAAGCTTTTGGTGGGGTATTGTGAAAGGGATTGTTGCCTTAATTTTCCTTCTCTTTCTGCTCTCAGTTTGTGTAAAGGAAGGTGACTGATTTTTTAATGTTAATTTTGTATCCTGCTACTTTGCTGAAGGAGTTAATTAGGTCTAAGAGTTTTCTAGAGGAGTTTTGGGGGTCCTTTAGTTAAAGGATCGTGATGTTGGTGAGTAAGGATAATCAGACCTCTTCTTTGCCTATCTGTATCCCTTTGATTTCTCTCTCCTGTCTGATTGCTCTGGCTAGGACTTCGATCACAATATTGAATAAAATAGGAGAGAATGGACATCCTTGTCTTGTTCCCGGTCTTAGAGGGAATGGTTTCAATTTTTTCCCATTTAGTATGATATTGGCTGTAGTTCTGTCATAAATGGCCTCTATGATGTTAAGATATTTCCCTGTTGTTGTTTTTGTTAGGTGCTGTCTAGTCGCTTCTGACTCATAGTGACCCTATGTACACAGAATGAAACACTCCCCGATCCTTGTGCCAGGCACAAGATCTTATTTATTTTTAGGCCCATTGTTGCAGATACTGTATCAATCCATCTAATGGAGGGTTTTCCTTTTTTCCTTGACCTACCACTCTGCCAAACATGATGTCTTTCTCCAGGGATTGGTCACTCCTGACTACCTGTCCAAAATAAGTGAGACTCAGTCTAGACATCCTTGTTTCCAAGGAGCACTCTGGTTGCACTTGTAGGACAGATATGTTGGTTCTTTTGGCAGTCCATGATATATTCAGTATTCATCTTCAGCACCATAATTTAAAAGCATCAATTCTCCTGTCTCCCTTGTTCAATGTCCAACGTTCACAACCATAAGATGCAAGTGAAAATACCATGGCATGAGTCAGGCATACCTTCGTCTTCAATGTAACATCTTTACTTTTCAGTACTTTAAAAAGATCTTTTGCCACAGCTTTTCCCAAAGCAATGCCTCTTTTGATTTCTTGACTGCTGCTTCTATGGGTGCTGAATGTAGAACCAAGTAAAGCAGAATCATGGACAGCCTCAATCTTTTCTCCATTCATTGTGAAGTCATATACTGACCCAGTTGTAAGGATTTTTATTTTGTTGATGTTGAGTCACAATCCATACTGAAGGCTATGTTCTTTTATCTTCAGTAAATATTTCAAATCTTCACTTTCAGCAAGCAGAGTTATATCAAGGCTCCAGGAGTTGACGGAATGCTGATAGAGATGTTTCAACAAACAGATGCAGCATTGAAGGTGCTAACATGTTTATGACAAAGGATTTGGAAAACAGCTACCTGGCCAACTCACTGGAAGAGATCAATATTTGTGCCTATTCACAAGAAAGAGGATCCAAGTGAATGTGGATACTATTGAACAATATCATTAATATCACATGCAAGCAACATTTTACTAAAGATCATTCAAAAGTGACTGTAGTAGTGTATAGACAAGGAACTGCTACACAATGAAGCTGGATTCAGAAGAGTACATGGAACCAGGGACATCATTGCTGATGTCAAATGCATCTTAACTGAAAGCAGAGAATATTAGAAAGATGTCTATCTATGTTTTATTGACTGTGCAAAGGCATTTGACTGTGTGAATCATAACAAATTATGGATAACCCTGTGAAAAATGGGAACACCAGAGCACCTAATTGTACTCATGAGGAATGTGTACATAGATCAGGAGGCAGTCAAACAGAACAAGGAAACACTGCTTGGTTGAAAATTGAGAAAGGTAAACATTAGCCCTTTATCTTCCACCATATCTCTTCAATTTCTATGCTGAGGTGTTTCCCTATTATGCCCATATTCTCCAGGGATTTTATTGTGAAAGAGTGTTGCGCTTTGTCAAAGCCCTTCCAAGTATTGATTGAAATTTATTTCTTCTCAATTTTGCAACTTGCTTAGCATATAGTTTTTGAAAATAATTGTCACAATCCTTTGAATTTCTTTGGTATCAACTACTGTATCTTTTTTTAATCTCTAATTTTATTTATTTGGGTTTTTACTCCACTCCATCCCCTTTGGTTAGGTTATTTCTCTTTTCAAATAACTGGCTCTTTATTCATTGGTCTTTTGTGTTGTTCTTTTAGTCTGTATTTTACTTCTTTCTGCTCTGATCTTTATAATTTCTTTTCTTTACTAAATTTGGACTTAGTTTGCTCCTGCTTTTCTGAGACTTATTTGAAGTATTTCTGTTTTTCATTGTAGGCACTCATTGCTATAAATTTCCCTCTGAGTAGTGCTTTTACTGTATCCCACAGGTTTGGGTTTGTTATGTTTCCATTTTTATTTGATTCAAGAAATTTTTAAATTTCCTCTCTGACTTATTTAGTGACCCACTGTTTGTTCAAAAGTGTGTTGCTATGTCTTCATATGTTTCTGTGATTTCTACAGTTTCTCTTGCTATTGATTTCTAGTTTTATTTCATTGTGATCAAAGATACAGGATATTATTTCAATTTTTCTCAAATTTGTTGTGACCTAATATGTTGTCTATTCCAGATAAAGTTCCATGTGCTAATGAAAATAATGTGTCTTCTTCAGGTGTTGGATGGAATATTCTGTAAATATTTATTAAGCCCATTTGTTCTGTAGTGTAATTTAACTCTGATGTTTCCTTGTTCATTTTTGGGGGGGTCTGGATGATCTATCAATTGGTGAGTAGGATATTGGTTTCCACCACTGTTGTTATATTGGGGGTTATTCCTTTAGGTCTAGTAGTGTTTGTTTTATAAAATTGGGAGTTCCACCACGCATTGCATTAGAATTATAGTTGTTACATCTTGATCCCTGATCATTATATAGTGACATTCTTCTTACAAGTTTTGTCTTAAAGTCTATTTTGTCAAATATAAGTGTAGCTACTCTTGTTTACTTTTTAATTCTATTTGCTTGGAATATAATTTTCTATTTTTGGTGTTTTAAGACAGGATTTATAGCCCAGGCTGGCCTAGAACTTGCTGTGAAACCCAGACTGGTCTTGAACTCATGATTCTTCTGCCTAAGCTTCCCAATTTCTGGGATTAAAGACATGCCTCACCACACCTGGGTAGAATATTATTTTCCATCCTTTTGCTTTCAGTATATGTGAATAGTTACAAGTGAGATGAGTTTTTTGTAGGTAGTTTTTTGTTGGGTCTTGGTTTTTTAATCCTGTTAGCCATTCTTTGTCTGTCTGTCTGTTTGTTTGTTTATTTATTTATTTATTTATTTTGTGGTACTGGGAGGCTGAACCCAGAGCCCTGCACATACTTTGCAGGTGCTGTACCACTGAGTTTCACCACTCAGCTCCCTTTTTTATTTTTTATCTTGAGAAAGGGTCTCACTAAGTTGCACAGGCTGCCTCTGACCTCTAACTCATGATCTTCCTACCTTATCCTCCTGAGTCACTTGGATTACAGGCATGTGCCACTATTCCTAGCTCATCCTTTGTCTTTTAATTGGAGCATTAAGATCATTTACATTCAGAATATTGTTATTTTGTTGATTTTCTTCTAGTTGTTTCTAATATTTTTTGTTCTTTTCTTTCCCTTTCCACCTCTGCGATTTGATGTTTACTATATTGATAATGGGGCTCGGATTTAGCTCAGTTAGCACAGCATTGCTTTGCAGTCTCTGAGGTCCTGGGTTCGATTCCCAGCACTGCAAAAATGGGAGAAGGATGTAGCAATCCACTCCTAAGGCAATCCTGAAAAAATCAGCCATTGAAAATGCATGCCGGACATGACTTGATGGCACCTAACAACAACATATTGATAATATTTTATTCTTTTCTGTTTCTCATTTGCATATATAGTCTTCTAGTGGGATTTATTTTTTCATGTACCCTCATGGTGTTGATTATTTTTCTTCCTCTTCTGAGCATAGAATTCCCTTAGGAATTTTTTGGGAAGGTTCTTGAGTTGTTGAACTCAGAACCTCATGCCTTCTTTGCAAGTGCTCTACCACTGAGCTGCACTTCTAGTCCCTTTTTTATTTTTTATCTTGACACAGGGTCTCACTAAGTTATTATACAGGCTGTCTCTGACCTCAGACTTGTGATCCTCCTGCCTCAGCCTCCCAAGTTGCTAAAATTATCTGCATATACCACTGAGCCCTGCTTCCTTTGGATGTATTTAGGTGTATGGCCTTTCTAGTGATCATGATTTCCCATAGTTTGTGCTTATCTTGGAAGATCTTTATTTCTCCTTTGATTCTGAAGGCTAGCCTTTTATACTAATATTGTTGGCAGTTATTTTCTTTCAGGACTGGAAATATGCTATTCCACGTCCTGCTGGTTTTAAGATTTTTGCTAAGAAATCTGCTGGTAGTCAGTGGATTTGCCTTTAAATGTGATGTGGCACTTGTTGCGGAATTTAATGTTCTTTCTTTGTCCAGTGCTTTTGACAGTTTGACTATAATATGGCATGGAGAGATTCTTTACTGGCCATGTCTATCTGAGGATTTAAAGGCCTCCTATACTTGCATGTCCATGTCTTTCCTAAGATTTGGGTTTTTTTTCTGCTGGTATTTCACTGACTAGGCTTTCTGTGCCCTCTACCTTTAGTTCTCCTTCAAGTATGTCATTTATACAAAGTTTGATCTTTTAATGGTGTCCCGGAAATCTTGAATGCTCTCTTCATTCCTTATAATTTTTTTCTTTATTTCTGTTTGAATGTAGTAAGAAATTCTGTTTGAATGTAGAAAGGGATTTGTTGTTACAGTTCAATATTCTTTCTTCTGTTTGATCTAGCCTGTTCTTGAGACTTTCAACTGAAATTTTTATCTGACCTATTGAGCTTTTCATTTCTAAAATTTACATTTTGTTCTTTTCTCAGTATCCACCCCTGCTGAATTTCTCATTCATATTTTGTATTATCTTTCTTATTTCATTAAACTATTGATCTAAATTCTCTTGGGTTTCATTAATCTTTTTGAAAATCATTCCTTTGAGTTCTTTATCGGGTTTTTCATCCACTTCAATATCTTTGGAATCTGTTATTAGAAAATTATGAACTTCAGTAGGTGCCATATTACCTTATTTTTTCATGTTTTTTGTGTGTCTATGTTGAGATTTGTGCATTTGTGGGGAAGATATCTCTGCTGCTTTTATGTGATGGCCTTCTTAGTAAGCAGCTTTCTTAGGATATTGGTTTATTCCAACTGGACTTTGTAGTTGTAGGTATAGCTTCCTTGGCTGTGATTAAGTTTGGGTGCCATGGGTACTGTATCAGAGTCTCTGATAGGTCTCTGCCTCTGTAGGTCTCACAAGATTGGAGACACTCTGGAAATTCTGTTATGTAAATAGGAAATATATGGGATCCACCCTCCTATAACAGAAGTGATAGCCTCTGTATCAGGTGATTGGGGTTTCCACAGGCACCGTTGGTTACTTGAAAGTGATTCTTATACTGGTTGTTCCAGCTATAGTGAAGGCTCTCAGCCTCTTGTCCTCTAATTAGACAGGGTGCAGATCCAGGTGCTTCATGGGAGGAGGCCAGGGTTGGGATCACAGCTTGCCCTCTGTGGCACTCACATCCAGCCTTGTCAGCAATGTGCAGTGTAACAAGGTTTGAACATGACAGATGCAGAAAACTCACATGGGTATGGTTTCAGTAAAACTTATGTTATTTTTCTCTGCTGCTGGTGTGGGAGGATGTGCCCAGGAATGGGACCTTGGACTTTCCTAGATGTGCCCACCTGGAGATAGGTTGGGAGCTCTTGATCCCTCACTTTTTAAAGTTGAAATGTCCACCATAGTTCCAGTGGGACTGAGTCATGGCCAGAGCTGGACACAATTTCTCTCAGCTGGGCTGGAAATGTAGCTCAGTGGCAGAGCACCATCCAAGTATGTGTGAGGCCCTAGGTCTGATGGCAAGCACCATATAAATTAAATACATACATGTTGTTGTTGTTGTTAGGTGCTGTCGAGTCAGTATCCGACTCATAGCGACCCTCATAGGGTTTTCAATGGCTGACTGTTTCCGGATTGCCTTGGGAGGGGATTACCAGGCCCTTCTCCCATTTTTGTGGTACTGGGAATTGAACTCGGGACCTCAGAGACTGCAGCGCAGTGCTCTACCAACTGAGCTAAATCCCAGCCCACACATAAGAAAAGAGGAAAAGGAAGAAAATACCCTCCAAGCCAAGGTTCTCAGAGGAGTGAGCAAGGGCAAATGATCACAGTCTAGGCTTGTGCAGAGATCAGGGAGTTAGCCAGCAGTTTTTCTCCCCCATACTTTGTTTGTAGTACCCTCCAGGGATCAAATGGGAGTAAGTCACAGCTGAAGCTAATTGAAATAGCTCTAATCAAAGTTGCTCACTGAAACAGGCTAGTACAACATGCAAGCAATTCTACCATTGGGACACATCCCCAACACTCAGGCATTTATCATCCCTGGAGCTTCTTGGGTTGTGTGCCCTGGGGGTGAGCTCTGTGTTCCTGGACACCTCTGAGGGCTGGGGTAGTGAGGAGTTGTTAATGGAACCACAAAGTTCTGTGCTGGACACATGACAGCAGGATCCTAGTATCCTTAATCCTCGCACCCATGTGAAACCATACACAACTGGTCACACCCTGGTCTCAGAGGGCAGGTTCCTCTGTCCCCTGATTCTAGAGGGTGGTGCCCTCTGCTCCCTTCCATGTAGCAGCCTGTATTCTCCAAAGCATAGAACTCTCATAGGATTTGTGTCAAGGTTACTTCCCTGAGCCAATAACATCTTGTGAGGCAATTATCTACTAAGGCAGTTCAGTGGAGTGACCATGGGGTCCCAGGATAGGCAGGGTTTTCTGACTCCCAGAGCAGTATGAATTCCAATAATAGGTCATTTTTCAGGCTGGCTCTTAGCTTCAACACCCTTGGAATTTGCTAGGAGGTACAGTGAGCTCCTTCTCTAAAGCCAGCCCGCTGTGGCAACCTCAGGTGCCTTATCTATTTAGATGATATGTCTGCAAGATATGTTGTCTGGAGCTCTCTCACTTTTATGGGGACTCCTCCCAGGGCTGTGGTGCAGGGCAACAGGTGCTGAGGCCATTGTTCCGCATCTCCAGATTTCACCAGGTCTTCATCTTTCTGCTGTTGAATTCCAGGGATGTCCATGGTCACTCATCTCAGCAGTGTAGTGCCCACCTGTTGTTGCTTTGGGTGTATCCCTGGGAGAAGCAGATGAGTACTGGATGCCTCTTTTCTGTCTTCTCATCCCTTCATGTCCTTAGCTGATTTTTTTTCAATTTTTTGTTGTGGTAAAATGCATACAACACAAAATTTACTATTTTAACTATTTCTAGATGTACAGTTCAGTTACTGTACCTGTTAAGTACAGGTACACCTGTTGAGTACACCTGTTAAGTACATTCATATCTTCAGAACCCTTCACCTTGGAAAACTGAAACTAGACCTGTCAAACAGTAACTTCTCATTCTCTTCTTTTCTCCAAGCTTCTGCCAACCACCATTCTATTTTATGTCTCTGTGGTTTTGATTACTCTTGGTACCTCATGGGGCTGGAGTTTAGCTCAGTTGGTAGAGTGCTACTCTGTGCTCTCTGAGGTCCTGGTTTTATCCCCAGCACTGTAAAAATGGGAGAAGGATGTGGCAATCCACTCCTGAAGCAATCCTGAAACAATCAGCCATTGAAAACCCTATGAGGGTTGCTATGAGTTGGACCTGAATCAACGGCACCTGACAACAACAAGGTACCTCATATAAGTGGAATCATGTAATAATTTTCT
The DNA here is from genome assembly GCA_007922755.1 of Pedetes capensis. NCBI lineage: Eukaryota > Metazoa > Chordata > Mammalia > Rodentia > Pedetidae > Pedetes > Pedetes capensis. Next base: position 12,174 of record VMDO01001495.1, read on the forward strand.
TTTTGTAACTGGATTATTTCATTTAGAATAATGTCCTTAAATTTTATTTTTAGCATATGTTAGAATATCTTTTCTTGCAAAGGCTGATAATAATCCATTATATATAAATATCAACGGGGCTGGGATTTAGCTCAGTTGGTAGAGTGCTGCGCTGCAGTCTCTGAGGTCCTGAGTTCAATTCCCAGCACCACAAAAATGGGAGAAGGACCTGGCAATCCACTCCCAAGGCAATCCCGACTATGAGTCGGATACCGACTCGACAGCACCTAACAACAACAACAACAATGTAGATATCACATTTTGCTTATCCATTCACCTGTTGATGAACATATGGGTTAGTTCCATGTTTTAGCAATTGGGAGTAATACTGTAATGAATATGGATGTACAAGTATATCTTTGAGGCCATGCTTTCGGTTCTTTAGGGTATATAATTAGAAATGGAATTGTTAGATGATATGTTCTATTTTCCTCCCAGCTCTATTAAGGTATAATTGATAAATAAAAATGATATGTATTAGCTGGATGTGGTAGTACACACCTATAATCCCAACACTGGAGAAGTATAGGTAGAAGGTTTGTGAATTTGAGGCCAGCCTGGGATACATAGAAGTTGCAGGCCAACCTGAGCTATATAACAGAACAGTATAAAAAATAAAAACAATAAATAAATATTTATTTATTTATAAATATATACATATTATGATTGATGTACCTATATAGTGAAATAAAACTCAAGGTGACTAACATGTCCACAACTTCACAAATTTATCACCTTTATGGTGAGAACATTTACAATCTACTCTTAGAAGTTTTCAAGTATGCAATACTTTACCAATAGTCACCATGCTGTATTAATTACTCTTCTTGTTGCCATGGCAAAATATCTCATAGAAACAACTTAGAGGAGGAAAGACCTATTTTGGCTCTCACAACTCAGTGGGTTTCAGTCCATGGTGGTGGGGAGGCATAATGTGATGGAGGACTTCACATCATTGTGATCAGGAGAGCAGGAACTAGAACTGAAGGCCCATGTGAAACTTCCAAGGCCTTTCCCCAGTGACCTACTTCCTCCAGCTAGGAATGTTCCACAGCCTTCCAAAATTACTCCACTACCTGGGGACCTAGTATTCAAACACATGACTTCTGAGGGACATTTTAGATTAAAACAATAACAGATAAAACAGATCTCCAGATTTACTCATTTGTCTAGCTGGGATTTTGTGCTCTGTGACCAACAGTCAATTCTCCCCTGACCTCTCTCCCCTGACTTATATCCCAGCCTCTATTCTGTGCTTTGCTACTATGAGTTCAACTTCCTTCTCTCTGCACCTCTGTCTTTCTCTCTAGATTGAACTTAGGACTTTACACATGCTAAGTTCTACATTCTACCAAGGAGCTACGTCCCTAGCCCTGAGTTCAATTCTTTAAGATTTCATATATGAAGCTGGGCGTGGTGGCGCACACCTGTAATCCCAGCGGCTTGGGAGGCGGAGCCAGGAGGATCGCAAGTTCGAGACCAGAGGAAGTCTGCGTAACTTAGCGAGACCCTGTCTCAGAAAGTAAGGAAAAAAATAAAAGGGCTGGGGGTGCAGCTCAGTAGTCCAGCACTTGCAAAGCATGCAGGCGTGAGGCCCTGGGATCAACCCCTAGTACCACACACACACACACACACACACACACACACACACACACAAAAAAAAAAAAAAAAAAAAAAAAGATTTCATATATGAGTGACCACATGTAGGGTTTATCTTCCTCTGCCTAGCTTATTTTGATTAGCATAATGCCCTCCAAGTTCAACCTTTTTGCAAATGACAATATTCCTTTCCTTTTAGAGGCTGAATAATATTCTATTTGCATACATACCATGTTTTCTTTATTCATTAATCCATCAACGAATACTATTACGAGTAGTGCTGCAGTGTACATGAGAATACTGATATTCCTTTGACAAATGATAATCATTTCCTGTAGATATATATCCAGAAGTAGGATTTCTGGAACACACAGTAATCCTATTACAATAAACGCCATGTGGGAGGGAGTTGGCTATGGAAACCTAGCACTCCACTGAACCTGAGCTTCAGAGTTCTCAGTTCTGCCAGCAGCAAGCCACATGGAAGAGAGGCAACTCAAAAGGCCCAGAAGTTCATTGACTGTGGGCTCCGGGCTGTCAGTCTCTGTCCACTTTTAGATGTTGGGGTTTGGTCTGTTTCACAGAGGGTGGAGCTACACAACCATGGTGTCCTTAAAAACCCAAGCCTCCTGGCACCTGAACTTCTCAGTATGTCTGTGATCACCCCTCCCTATCTCCATGACTGCTTCATGCAGTCATGGAGTGTCCCCAGTCCCCACCCCAGTAGGGTGTCCCCAGTCTCCCTGAATTGTGATTTTTTCCTTGCTTTCAGGCCACCAGAGTAGCTCAGTTTCAAACAATAGGCCCCTCTCAAGACAGCACCTGGCTAAAGCCCTCTGAGGTATGTGTAGAGACAAAATGGATTTCTTCTCTGATGCTGACCTGTTGTGCAAGAGGAGTCAATGTCACACCAAAACTCCCAATTGGACTTAAGGTTAGTGAGAACTGTGGACTTGTCCTGTAGCTAAGACTTCCAGTCTATTTTCATCAGGGCCACCTGGATTACCTTGTAGATAGGATTTGGCTACCCTCCCTGTACTGAGGAACTAGGGCTGGAACTGTAGGCTGCTTCTTCCTTTTCACTGTGTAGCCTTGTTTTGCTGTGCTTTTTAGCCCTCCTATTATGTCTTTTTTGGAGAGGGTCATGGCAATCCACTCCCAAGGTAATCCTGAAACAGTCAGCCACTGAAAACCCTATGAGGGTCTCTGAGTCAGACACAACTTGATGGCACCTAACAACAACATTACCTCTTTCATGCTTCCTTGATGCTCTTCCTCTTTTTCTTTCTTCTGAATAGAGTCTGTCTTTTATTACCATGACATTTCTGATTCATGGAATCATATGGAGGCAGCCTTTAACCTGCCTTCTTACTCTTCTCTATTGAATTTTTCATTGCAGTTGTATTTTTAGTTCTAAAATTTGTTTCTTTTTAGGTTTTGTCTTTATTGATATTTTCATTTTGTTTTCTTAACCAAATTTCCTTTAGTTCCTAAATATCTCTTGACAGTAGTTTTAAAGTTTTTGTCTAGGAAGTCTGCCATCTTATCTTTCTCAAGGACAGTGTCTGTTGAAATTTTTGCGTGTTTGTGTTTTTCCTTTGAATGGGCCAGCCTTTCCCATTTCCTTGTCTGTTTCAGTGATTTTCATAGTTTTCTTGATTCAAGTTTTGTATATCTTATATTTAACATGACAAAGTTAAAGAACTAAACAGAAGATTTCAAAGGGCAGCTTGAGAAGACAAAATCAATTATTATGATATGTGCAAGGAGCTAGAGATAGAAAACCAAAAAGGAAGAACATGCTCTGTTTTTCTCAAGCTTAAAGAAGAAAAAATTCAAGCCTCAAGTGGCAATAGTAAAGGATTCTACAGTAAAAATTTTAAATGATGCTGGAAACATCAAAAGAAGATGAAAGGAACCCCCCAGGATCATTACACCGAAAAGAATTGGTGGTGGACCAACCATTTCAAGAGGTTCCATATGATAAGGAACCAAAGATACTGAAGGAAGAAGTGGAAGCTGCCATGAAGGAATTGGCAAAACACAAGGCTCCAAGAATTAAGGGAATACCAATAGAGATGTTTTAACGAAAAGATGCAGCAATGGAAGTGCTAATTTGTTTATGCCAAAAGATTTTAAAAATAGCTATGCCAACTAACTGGAAGAGATACATATTTGTGCCTATTCCAAAGAAAGGGGATCCAATCCAATGTGGAAAACTATCAGCTCTCTTCATAATTGGAATGGAATGGAAGATAAGGAATCAGCCCAGATGCCCATCAACAGATGATTAAATTTTTTAAATGTAATATATGTACACAATGAAATATTACTCAGCAGAAAAGAAGAATGAAATTTTGTCATTTGTAGTAAAATGGATGGAACTAGAGATCATCATTGTAAGTGAAATAACCCAGACCCACACGTTCTCACTTGTATATGGGATCTACCTTCAAGAAAAAATATATCTATCTGTCTGTCTATCAGTATACACACACACACCTGAATATATCTAAGATTAGAAAATACAAGGAGACTCATCATGAGGGGGGAGGAGTCTAGTGGGAGGGGCAGGGGATGGGAAAATTGAGAGGGGCAGGATGAGCAACATGGGGGTAAAGAGGAAAAGAACTAGTGCAAAATACAGGTTGCAGTTCTATGAAAATCCCATAATGAATCATACTATATTGTGTGAAATCTTTAAAAATCATAGTTCACAAATATGTACAATTATCTCTACATATTAATCAAATATTTTTGTGAAAAGTTTGAGGAGATAGAAGCATCAACAATCTTGATTTGCTAATCACCCAATGTATATATAAAATGAGTTATCACTCTGTACCCCATTAATATGTATAATCAAAATACTTAATAAAATAAAAGTCCAATTGATGGGTTGAGAGCAAATAAGATATAGATGAAGGAAGAATGAGTAAAGTGGAAAATAGGTCAGAAGAAATTATTAAAAATGTGGTATATACATAATATTGAAGAAGATATGAAATACAAAGAATAGAATGAGAATCTGCATCACAGAAGAAGGCAAAGAGTAGACTAATGGCAATATTTGGAAAATGCTTAGGAATAGCTACCACCAAATCAGTGCTTCCAAGAGAGATTGGGAAGTCATATTTTGTTCATTCATTTGTTTTTGCCGCTGGAGATTGAATCCAGGGCCTCATGCATAGTAGACACTCTACTACTGAACTACACCCGCAGTCTTTGGAAGCCTATTAATGACAAATGGCCTATCATTATTGAACAGCCTGTTAGTTATTTTAATTCAATAAGAAAGAACTCTAGAAAGTTAGCAAGGATATCTTAAAAAGCTAAAAAATAGTGTTTTCACTAAAAAACAAACAAACCCTGTATTCAGAGGAAGCATCATTTGTTCCTTTTATTTTGCAAAACAGAAAGAAAATGGATAAACTATGCTCTAAAATTAGGCTGGGGTTTTGCTCAGTTGGTAGAGTGCTGCTCTACACTTTCTGAGGACTTGGGTTCAATCTCCAGCACCGCAAAAATGAGAGAAGAATGTGACAGTCCACTCCTGAGGCAATCCCAAAACAATCAGCCATTGAAAACCCTGTGAGGGTCACTGTGAGTGGACTCGACTCAAAGGCACCTAACAACAACAGCAATGCTCTATTAGGGGGTAAAAGAAGTAATTACACTGAATTTTCAGTGTCCACTTCATATGTGATTGTAACCATTAAGTACATTGCTTGTTTTTATTTTTCACATTTTTCTTTCCTGAGAGGAAAGTGCTGAATGGAAGGATTAGTTACTGAGGTGGTTTCTGAAGAGGAGAAAAGAATGACAAATGATGCCTTTCACTTATCTTTTCTTATATAAACACAATTCAAGGATTTTAAAAAATCAAGTTAGAGACATGGCAACAGAACCTCTTATTCTCCTATGCCAGAAAGGAAAAAGTATTTGATTTTTAATGAGAATTTTGTTTCCCTTCCAAGTCAGAATTTTCTCCATTTTATGTAAAACAACATTAAAATCCAGTGTTAAGGCCCGGTTGCAATGGCGCCCGCCTATAATCCCAGCGGCTTGGGAGGCGGAGGCAGGAGAACCTCAAGTTTGAGACCACAGGCAGTCTGCATAACTTAGTGAGACCCTGTATCAAAAAGTTAAAAAATGGGCTGAGGGTGCAGCTCAGTGGCCCAGCACTTGTAGAGTATGCAGGCACAAGGCCCTGGGTTCAACCCACAGTACAAAAAAATAAAAAAATAAAAAATAAAATCCAGTGTTAAAAGCAGGATAAGTACTTTAAGCATGGTTTTGTCAGGTCTTAGCTAGGTACTGATGAAATTCCAAATAACCTTGAGTCCTAGGACTTGGGTATATAGCCCTATGCTCCCATTTATGTGATTGGCAAAAGCAACCAGGGACAAGAAGCCTTCTTCCTTTTGACTGAACAATCATACAGAGTATCAACATTCTATTAAGAGTTTCTTCCTAGGTTTCCCCTTAAATAACACACAATTTATAACTGATATCCCTGATGTGTCTGGCAATGCCATTGTACAATAACGATAAGAAAATTCTTCTTTGGCTACCACTGCTATTCAGTGCATTGACTTAATACTTTCATTTCCACCTTTAGAATTAGAAGAATGGAGGGCTTTTGTAGTAATTTAAGAGAATAAAATAAGCCTTAGAATAAAGTTGTCTTCCTTGAGGGTCATTACCAACACTTGTTTGAGACTATAGTGATGACTGTGTTGTTGGGGTAGAGTTCAGTCTGACTCATAGCAACCCTATGTACAACAGAATGAAACATTCCATGACACTAGGCCATGCCTGGCACTATGTCAGTTCTTCAGTGTTATTCATAGGGTTCTCTATGGTTGATTGTTTTGGGAGTGGGCTGCCAGGTCCTCCTCTCATTTGTGTGGTGCTGGGGATCAAACTCAGGGCCTCAGAGTATGCAGAGCAGTACTCTACCAACTGAGCTAAATCCCAGCCCCTGATTGAGACTAGAAAGTGACAACATGTTGGAATCCTTATTTTAACAGAAACTGAGGTGTTTAAAACAAACGCATCATTGACCATAGAAAGTTTAGGGCTCTTGTGTCTAGAGCACTAGTTGAAAATTTACTTATTGGACAAATTAAGTATTCTATGTTTTAAAAGGGCCCAGGAATGGCCAAGAAAGGCAATAATAAAACTAGCTTTTAAGCAGGTATCTCAAGGTTCAAATCTTGTAGGTGAACATTGAATCACATTGGTTAAATTGAAGCCTATCATTTCCTAAACTACCTGCTCAAGCTACTGAGATACCACAAGTCTTGCCTTCATGGGAATTTTCTACATCCAGTTTTATAGAAGTCTGTAATAATATAACTAAAGCCAGAGAGTATACACCATATGCAGCTAGACACTTTTCCTAGAGACAATAGTAACCCCCAACTGTTGTCAACTATGTATCTGAAGGGATGTAATGCTTTCTAATATTTTTCTTTCTTCTCATCAAAGATTTGCACAATTTCGAATTGTTCTTGGAGATTTTAATTTTGCTGGTATCCAGCAAGCCAATCGGATCTTGGGACCCATTTACTTCATCACTTTCATCTTTTTTGTGTTCTTTGTCCTGCTGGTAAGAATGACCATATATTTCACCTCTACCCCTCTATTTTTTTTCTTACTTTTTTAGAACAATGAAATTATTCATTTGGAATAAATTTTTGTATTATTGCTTACCTATCAGCGTACTTGACATTTATTAAGAACAGAGTGGATTCCTAGTAATCTGGGTTCTGTAGTACAACTACTACTAGCGTTTGCAAGTTGTCCAGTGGGGAATGTGATCATAGTAGTTACCATTTAAGTGTTTATTTTAGCTGGGGATGTGCTAAATCCTTTACACAAATAACTTGAGTGCCCCAGGTATCTCTAGACAGGGACAATCTGTACCAGGAGATATGAATTCAGCCATTAATATTCTGCCTATATTTCAGTGGCTTTTGACCCTTATGTCCAAAAGCTCACCCCTTTGTAATTTCTAGGAGTCACTAGAATGGATCTCCCAGATGTGTCCTTAACAAATCTATTTGAGCATTGTTCCTTTCCTTTCCCCTTTTCCCTCCCTCCCTCCCTCCCTCCCTTCCTCCCTTCCTCCCTCCCTTACATGGGCTACCTCTGCCCTCAAACCTGTGATCCTCCTGTCTCAGCCTCCTGAGTTGCTGGGATTACAGGTGTGTGCCGTTTGGGTTTCTTTTTTGTTTGTTTGATTTGTTTTTGTTTTGCGGTACTGGGGGTTGAACCCAGGGCCTCGCGCTTGCATGCTCTGCAAGTGCTGAACCACTGAGCTACACCCCCAGCCCATTTTTTTACTTTTTTGAGACAGGGTCTCACCAAATTATGCAGACTGCCTCTGGTCTCGAACTTACGATCCTCCTGCCTCCGCCTCCCAAGCTGCTGGGATTACAGGCATGCGCCCAGCTTATTTGGGTTTCTTAATCAAGGAACTTTGTCTTCCCAGTTAGGGCAGTGTTCCTATTCTCCATGAAAACACTTTTTTTTTTTTTTTTTAATCATGCACACAAGTTATCTCCTAGTGACAGCCAGGAGTCCTTAGGTGAGAGAGATGCACCAGAGTTAAGGTAGAAAGCTGGGCTAGGAGTAGGATATTGTCTTCTCATTGGTGTCATCAGTTTGTTTGCAGTTGTAGGAGCCTTGTTGTTGTTGTTGTTGTTAGGTGCCGTCGAGTTGGTATGCGACTCATAGCGACCCTGTATACAACAGGCAAAACACTATTGTCAGTGCTTCTCTGCTGTTCATAGGGTTTTCAATGGCAGATTGATTTTGGGGAGTGGGTTGCTGGGGTCCATCTCCCAAGCCTACAGCAACTGGTGTTCACAGGAAGTCTCCCATCCAAGTACTAACCAGGCCCGACCCTGCTTAGTTTCCGACATCTGACTGGGTTGGATGCCACAGTGCTATAGCTACAGGGGTAGGAGCCTTAGTAAGACTGTAAATTTATGCAACTTCATAGAACTAAAAAACCAAAATCTCTGCAAACATGTAATTCCATTATTCTAAATTTTCTTCTGATATGTAATGCTGATAAATTAAGTTTATTTATATGTTACTAACCAGTTATAACCTGCACCCATAGCCCTGTGGCATCCGATCCTGTCAGATCTCTGAAGCTAAGCAGGGTCAGGCCTGGTTAGTACTTGGATGGGAGATTGCCCGGGAACACCAGGTGCTGTAGGCTTGGGAGATGGACCCCAGCAACTCAGTCCCCAAAATCAATCATCTGCCATTGAAAACCCTATGAAAAGCAGAGAAGCACTGACAATAATGTTTCCCCTGTTGTACGTAGGGTCGCTATGAGTCGGATACCGACTCAACGGCCCCTAACAATAACAACAACAACCAGTTATATGCATTATTTTGCACTATGCTTTTCTCATTTACTATAACATTTGCTCATATCCACACACTATCCATTTTCCATTCTACTTTATTATAGTAGCCACTTACCTATTATTGAACATACAGGTTACTTTTAAAATTTAAACTAATTTTATGAATCCTATGACCTTTTTTTATTGTTCCTTTGTTTGTTGTTTTGTTTGTTTTGAGACAGAGTCTCCTTGTGTAGCCCAGGCTGGTCTCAAACTTGTGTCAATCTTCCTCCCTCTGCCTCCCGAGTACTGAGATTGCGGAGCGTGTGCCATCACACCCAGTTTAAGTCCTAGCACTTTTTAAAGCCATTAACTTTTTATTGTTGTTATTGATACAAAGTCTTGATGTGTTGCCCAGAGTGGTCTCAAATTTGTGGGCTCCAGTGACCCTCCTGTTTCAACCTCCTGAGCAACTGGATTATAGATGCTTGCCACGGTGCCTGGCTTTAAAGTTACTAACATTTAAACCAATTTTTTTTATTTTTATGCATGTACGGTGTGGTGCTGGGATCTAACCCAGGGCCTCAAGCCTTCTAGGCAAGCACTCTACCACTAAGCTACAATGCCAGCTCTAAATTTTTATTAAAATAGCTGAATATTTCTCCACAGAACATGTTCTTGGCAATAATTAATGATACCTATTCTGAAGTGAAAGCTGATTATTCAATAGGCAGACAGCCAGATTTTGAACTTGGTAAAATGATTAAAAAGGTAAGTCAAATTTTTTTCCTAACTAAAATTCTAAGATAAATGTTCTATTTATACACTCATAGGTCAAATAACACTTAAATCATCAACTGGTGGTGTTTTTCTTTTTTTCCGGAGTCTTGTTTTTCTTTTTTGACCAGTGTTAAATATTTTCATTATCTCACTACTAGGGAAGTAAAGTAAGCTCTCTGGCTTAAAAAAAGCAAAGTATGCTCTCTGGCTTAAAAATTTTGCCAATTATGGCAAAATTCATGCATCATATAGTAATAGAATTATGTACTAAGTGCAAACTGCTGTTGGATATTAGAATAAATCTACTTCCCTCTCCAAAGTTTTTAGTTTAGATGCTGGCACATTTCTACAAACAATCTAAACACAGAACTCCATGTTCTTTGCCTTCCTCACTTTCCTGTTTATGTTAATGATAATATTCTTAGTCATTCTTGGTTCAAAAATGTTGAAAGGACTTTTTACTCGCTTGCTCCTCATAGTCTGTCATCGAGACTCATGTGTAGGTTATCTGCAGATCTTGCTCACACTTGTGGAATTTCAAGGTCCCTTTGAATTCTCACTGCCACCACTAGATTAGGCTTTCAGGAGGTTTCACCTGGCCTTCCATGTGGTAGCATCTCAACTGGTCTTGTCTCTTCCCATGCCATTGCAACTCTGATCTATCCGTTTCCCTGGGCCTGTCAAATGAAGCCCATATTCTTTATTCAAGTATTTCAAAACCTTCTCAAGTTTCACAGTCACAACCTGGCTTTATTAACTATCATTTAGCTATAGTGACACTGCCTTTTTTTGCCTTTATTTATACCAAATTATGTCCCAGCTCCTATCTCCCTTATTCAATGTTCAGTTTCCACAACCATGTAATGTGACTGAAAATACCATGACATGAGTCAGGCGCACCTTCGTCTTCCATATGACATCTTTATTTTTCAATACTCTAAAGAGATCTCTTGCCACAGCTTTTCCCAGAGCAATGTGTCTTTTGATTTCTTGACTGCTGCTTCTATGGGGGTTGATTGTAGAACCAAGTAAAGCAAAATCAAGGACAACCTCAATCTTTTCTCCATTTATTGCAAATTGTTATATACTGACCCAGTTGTAAGATTTTTGTTTTGTTGATGTTTAGTCCCAGTCCCTACTGAAGGCTATGTTCTTTGATCTTCATCAGTAAATGTTTCAAATCCTCTTCACTTTCAGCAAGCAGAGTTGTGTCATCTGCACAATGCATGTTGCTAATGAGTCTTCCTTCAATCCTGATGCTGCATTCTTCCTCATAAAGTCCAGCTTCTCGCATTATTTGCTCATCTTAGAAACTGAAGAGATGTAGTGAAAATATATAGCCTGACACACACCTTTGTCAACTTTAAACCAGGCAATGTCTCCTTGTTCTATTCGAACAACTGCCTCCTAGTTCATGTACAGATTCCTCATGAATATAATTAGGTGCTCTGGTATTCCCATTTTTTGAAGTGTTATCCATAATTTTTTATGATCTACACAATCAAATGCCTTTGTATACTCAATAAAACATAGACATCTTTCTGATATTCTCTTTCAGCTAATATCCACCTGACATCAGCAATGATGTCCCTAGTTCCCTGCCCTCTTCTGAATCCAGCTTGATTTTCTGGCAGTTCCCTATCTATATACTGCTGCGGTTGCTTTTGAATGATCTTTAGTAGAATTTTGCTTGTGTTTGATATTAATGATATTGTTCAATAGCTTCCACATTCAGTTGTATCCCCCTTTTTGGGTATAGGCACAAATATGGACCTGTTCCAGTCAGTTGGCCAGGTAGCTATTTTCCAAATCTGTTGGATAGACATTGAACAAGGGAGACAAGAGAAGAATTGATGCTTTTTAATTATGGTGCTGGAGACAATGATTGAATATACCATGGACTGCCAAGAGAACCAACAGATCTGTCCTAGAAGTGCAACCAGAGTGCTTCTTGGAAGCAAAAATGGCTAGACTGCATCTTACATATTTTGGACATGTAGTCCCAAGGGACCAATCCCTGGAGAAGGACATCATGTTTGGGAGAGTAGCAGGTCTATGAAAAAAAGGAAAGCCCTCCACTAGATGGATTGACACAGTGTCTGCAACAATGAGTTTCAACATAAATAAGATTGTGGGCCTGGCACAGAATCAGGGAGTGTTTTGTTCCACTGTACATACAGTCGCTATGAGTCAAACTCAACTGGACAGCACCTAACATGTCCCAGCTTATCTGTTTTGAGCACTGTGCTGTGAACCAAGCTCACCCTTACTCTCTCCTCTGGGCCTCTGCTCATGATACCCCCTCACCCTGACGTATTCCCAGAGCTCTGCTCTCTCTTCCTAGTATTCTCTTCTCGGCAGAATGGAAGGTGGCCTGTCCTCTTGACACCCACCTCACTTTGAGTTGTAGCAGCCATGTGTAAACCAGTCTCCCCTCCCCTCACAGCAGGTGTAAGCATAGCACTTTACAGAGAAAAGGTGCTAGAAGCTGTGGTATTAGTGGGGCTTAAGAACTTTATCCAAGAACTTAAGTATAAGAGGAAACTGTTAAGAAGACCCTGCTAATGAGCTTCCCCCCCATCTTTTATCTCTTGAATAGTTGGTTATCTGCATTTAAAGTATTAATGTGCTTAATGCAGTACATGTTAATGCTGTTTCAAAACAGAGTTCTGTTTCAATTTTAAGTGTGATGCTCCCAAGAGAGCCTTTTTTGCTTTTTGCAAAAGAAGACTCCATAGGTGGTGGCAAGGTGAAAGGATAATCATGGCATTTTGCCACCATATTTCTTTAGTACAGAAGTCCCTAGAGCCAAATATTTCATATTATATTTACCTTGATCAAATGTTAATAATACAGGATATATTTTTGATGAATTTTCAAGTTCTTTTTAATTATGTCCAGAGTTACTATAATGCTCTTGAGAAATTCAAACTGAAGAAAGCTCAGAAAGATGAAGACCAGAAAATGTAAGATGACTTTTCTTAAATTTTTAACTTATCGTTTTAAAGTTCTATACAAATGTTCCTCAACTTACAATAAGATTACATTCCCTATAAATCTACTGTAAATTGAAAATACCATAAGTTGAAAATGGGTTTAACCTAACCTCACAGCTGAGCTGCATACCTCAATTATGCTCAGAGCACTTACATTAGTTCACAGTGGGGCAAAATCAACAAACACAAGCCTATTTTATAGTAGAGTGTTGAGTATCATGTAATTTGTGTATCCCAAAGTCACTGGCAAGTCAGCACAGTGTATAGTATCAGTTGTCTCTCTTCATGATTGAGTAGTTGACGGGCTTGCCACCACTGCCCAGCATCGAGAGTATGTCGTCACTAGTACAGAAAAAGATCAAAATTCAAAATTTGAAGTATGGTTTCTACTGAATGCATACCATTTTTGCATCATTATAAGGTCAAAAAGTCATAAACTGAACCATGTTTAAGTCAGGAACCATCCGTTTTATGGGAGAAACTTACAATGAGAGTTATCGTTTCGATTACAAAACTACCACCATCCAATGTGGTGATCCTAAATACATTATCATTACATCCAGTAGTGCCTCCTGATTTCTAAGGATGTCATGAAACTCTAAGCTAACTTAAAAGTAACAAAAGGCTGGCATGTATCTCAAAGGTAAAGTACTTGCCAAGAATGTATGAGGCCCTGGGTTCAATCCCTGGCACTGCTAAAAATAAATAAATATAATAATGTGCACTATGCCACTCAGTAAAAGCTTTAACAGAAAGCTAGAAAGGAAAGTCCCTTTAAAAAGTTAGAAAACAACCTTAATCCACATCAAAATAAAAATCTTTTACACACATGTGGATAATACTTACACTTGTATTTAATATACTTACATTTTTTGAATTATTAGTGTCAAAATGCTTCCTAACCCCAACCCCTGGCAAGAAAGTGAGCTTTTTTGGGGGGTTTTTGGTATTGTTTTTTCTTTTACAGCTAGAAATGTCATATTCTGGAGAACCTATTATTAGTGTAAATAATTAGTAGTTGTTATCAGAAAGAGCAGAAATAAAGTTCAGATCTGATTACAGTTATGGCGGCATTTCCTGTCTTCCTTTCTTATGCTTCATTTTTATATCCCCAGTGGCAAAAGCAGCAGAGATTTGTCTGAACAAGCCAGAAGAGAAGGCTTTGATGAAATTGTAAGATTTAAAATTTTTCATAAACACAAGTGGTAGCTTTATTAGAAATCTGTTTACAAGCTGGGTGCAGTAGCTCATGCCTATAATCCCAGTGACGAGGGAAGCAGGGGGAGGAAGATCAGAAGTTCTAGGCTAGAGGCAGCCTAAGCAATTTAGCAAGACCCTGTCTCGAGACAAAAAATAAAAATGGGCATGGGGATGCAGCTCAGTGGTAGAATACTTGAAAAGTATGTATGAGGCCCTGGGTTCAACCCCCAGTACAATAAATTAAATAAATATCTGCCTACAAAAAAGTTCTGATTAACAGAAGTGATCTGCTTTTCAGAATAATAGTTGTTACCTCCAAATAAATCTCTCAGAATTGAGATCCTTTCTCCTTTAAGACAAACCAATGGGATTTCAGGTGCTTTTTCTGTCTTTGATACTCTCAGCCAGATGATGCCCTGGTCCTGCAGGAGGGCACTGTGCAATCACCACTCTGTGTATTTATAGTGCATGCTGTCAGGCAAACTGAATGAAATCAGGCATCATCTGGAGGAAGGTAATCAAAACCCTTATACAGGGATCCACTTTGCTACCTAGCATTATTGCTCGAGTAGGGCCATTTCATACCAATTTTCTAAGAATTTATTTATTTATTCATTCATTCATTCATTCATTCAGTTTTTGAGATAAGGTCTTGCTACGTAGCAAGGCACTAGCTGTGTGGCTCAGGCTGGCACAGACTCACAGCCCTGCCTCAGACTTCTGAGTGCTGTTATTACAAGGATGTGCCACCACTCCTGGCTTACTGTTTTTGAATCACACCTGGGTTCCCTCACTCTTCTTCCCCTCTCATTTTCTAGGGCTGTCCTTAATTTCCACATTTTTTACCTGAAATTGTAAATACATATGTGTGTGTGTGTGTGTGTGTGTGTGTGTGTGTGTGTGTGTGTGTATATATTTATATATTTATATATATATGGAGAAGGACCCGGCAACCCATTCCCAAAAATCAATCTGCCATTGAAAACCCTGTGAACAGCAGGGAAGCACTGACAATAGTTTCACCTGTTGTACATAGGGTCGCTATGAATCATACCGACTCGACAGCACCTAACAACTATACACACACACACATTTGGACACAAGGAAAGTGGGTAGTAGTAAGAACAATGCACAGGAAGGACTTGGGGAAGATTGTGGGGGTCACAGATTGACTAGCCAGTGTAGCCAATTATCTAGAGGGGATTTAGTTATGTCTGCACTAGTTTGGCTGAGAATCTGCTGAGAATGCAAATATCCATAGATATATTTTGAAGTACATTTGCTATTTTAAAGAACAGGGGTACACGGGCTGGGGATGTAGCTAGCCCCTGTAGAGCAACTGCCTAGCATGTGTGAGGCCCTGGGTTCAATTCCCAACACTGCAAAAAAATAAAAATAAAATAGGTACAAAAAGCACATACCAGCTTTGACCAAATTAAGGACAAAAATCCGGAAGACACTCAAGAGATGCAAAAGGGAATAGGCAATGAGAATAACTTATTTAAAAATGTAATCAAAATCATGAGGCCTACTTCCTAATTATGCTAAACAGCTCCTCTATCAAGTCCTCTGAAGTGACTGCTAATGAGTAGACCTAAACACCAGACTGGGCAAAAAGCCAGTGGGGCTTAAAATCTAAAGCCTAAAAGTGTAAGATTCTTAATCCTATGATACTTATATACAAAAGACTCAAAGATCTAAAGATTGTAGCCTATACTTGTCCTCTAAATTGACAGGAGATTCAAAGGGCAGAGCAGATGAAAAAATGGAAAGAGAGGCTTGAGAAAAAATACTATTCTACAGAAATTCAAGAGGACTACCAGCCTGTCACTCAAGAAGAATTTCGAGAGTAAGCGTTTGTTCTAACCAGGGTACTGTGGGACAACATATGGGGATTGAGGACATGAGTTACACCATTTCCCTAAACCAGAACTCTGTGTTGATGTCACTTCTTTTCTATGTAATAGACAGCAGGTTATTAGTGCCTGTTGTGAAATGTTTTGAGTCAGAAGATAGTATGGTAAACTCCTAAAACACGCAGTTGTAGCTCTAACATTCTAAAGCTCTATGAAGAACAGTATCTGCTATGCTTATTAAATATAAATGGCAGTTTTTGCCATTTAGAAATACAGGGATAAAAACTGGGTTTTGTTATTCTTGTGATACTTGAGGGTTGAACCCAGGCCTTCGCATATACTTTACAAACGCTCTACCACTGGGCTGTACCCCCAGCCCACTTTTTTGAGACATGGTCTTGCTGGGTTATGCAGGCTGCTTCTGGCCTCAAACTCTCAATCCTGCCTCAGGTTCCCAAATCATTGGGACTATAGGCATGTGCCACTGTGCCGAGTGCTGGTCTCTCACATTTTAAGCAAATGGAATCATGTGCTTTAATTTTAAAATTGGGCAGAAAATGAAAAAAAGAAATGGCATATCAGATGACTCATTCTCTAACTTCTAAATTATCGTCTAGACTCTTTTTATATGCTGTGGAGCTGGAGAAGGAATTACATTACATCAGTTTAAAACTAAACCGAGTGATGAGAAAGCTTTCAGCTCTACGAGACTGAGAAAAGTGGAGGTGAGAATCTGTGATGCAATCATAGGGCATTTCTAACAAAGACTTGTCTGTGAATTATTTCCTAAGTTTGTGACCATTTCAGACATATTATTATTTTGCAGTAATAGGGACTGAACCTAGGAGCTTGCATGTGCAAAGCAAACATTCTACCATCGAGGTACATCCCCAGTCCAGACACCCACCTATCATCAATTATAAAGCATTAACCCACCTATCATCAATTATAATAATCAGATGATTTCCAGGAATCAAGAGCTGCTGATTAGGACCCACTGTATGATCCATGCATAATATAACATGCTTCCCATATACGCACAATTGTACACACTTGCGATTTTTATAACAATGTTTTATTATTAAATTCTAGGAATGTGACAGAAGTACAAAATAATGTTTATAGTTCATGGGGGAGGACTGTAATAGTTCAAGATGTAGGTGGAGAAAGACAGGATTCTCGTCCAGTATAAGAACTGCTGGTACTTTCAAGCACATCATGTCCTGTGTTCTGACTTCCTCTGGCCATAGGTAAATTAATAAAGGCTTAGGATTCTGAAAAAACATTATATATAACCCATGTAAAATAATCTGCCCACCCCATTCTTCAGAATTCAAACTCTCATGCAAAAAGTTAAAGTGCAGAAGAACAACCTTCCCAGCCAAGTACAGAAATTTCACTAATATCTTCAAACTGGAAATTCATCTAGATAGTTCATAAACTAGTACATTTAAAGTTCCCCCCAAATAATATCAGGGAACAGTCATAAGTTATGTTTGGAGAATGTAAATAAGGATGCTTGAAAAGTTGTGTCTGACTTGTATTTTGGAAAATGGAGAGAAATTTAGTTTTTCTAGGCTACATAATGGCCTCTGGTTATAGTTCTTTTAAGCCTAAGCAACATCATTTCCTTAGCCCTCAAATTACACACTAATGCTTGATAGTCCCTGGATTTTAAAACTTGAAGGAATTTTTAATTTATTCAATTTTCTCTACAACTTCTCCCTAGATATCCAAAAGGGAAGCAATCAATGGCCTTTCCCTGCCTTATCACTCCCCAGAACTGTGGACCACCAAATTGTTTAGCCACCCTAATGACCCCTAGCACAGTCCCTAGGTGGGCTAAGTCAAATAAGCCTAAGAACATTAAGACAAGGGAACATCTCAAACTTTTTAACACCTACTGCAAAAACAAACATACATTTACAATAACTGAGAACATTAAAGTTCTTTTTATTACAAAACTCTATACAATGAAGTGCCAAACATAGCAAAGCAATTATACTGCTGGACATATTTATCTATATATGTATATAGATACAGTTTTTATTTGTACCAAAGTAAAACTTTTACAAACTGCCTAATTCTACCAGTTACTGCTCATCTATTAAACACAATAGGGTCACACAGTGTAAGTGCTGCCATGCCACTTTTACCTTTTCTACTCAGAGCCAAACATTAATAGTGAATTACAAACATCATGAAGCAGCTGTTCTAAATTGAAACCAGCCAGGTACTGACTTATAAAAATATGGTATTCAAATAGATTTAGCATTATAAAGAAAGAATATATTATTTAAAACATTTAAATAGTGCACATGGAGATTTTTGAACGTGGTATATAAAATAAAACATTCATAAAAAACTTACAGTGCACATAAAATTAGATGTTACACTCCTGTCTGGACAGCAAAAGAAATTAACTGTATGTACACCACATGATGAATTCAAATCCAAGTGGTACATTTTGGCATTTTTAATTTTACTTTTCCAGGAATACATTATGAATAACCTAGTTGTATCAAAAGGAAACCACACAGAAAAGGGCTGGATTTAGTGCTTTTTTATTTCCCAGCTACACATTCACTACCACTGGATTTTCCCTTCCCCAGAAAATTGCACACACAAGTGAAACGTAAAGTACTAGAGACACTATTTATTATCAAGCTACTTCATTTGCTTTACTGTTATAGTGCCAGAAGTCTGAGGTTCATGCTTCCCTCACCTTATTAAAGGATGCTGCAAAATTCCATTTTTTTTTGTATGAAACAAACTTTTAATATTAGCTAGTTAAGAAAACCATGCATGAGTCACTGCATGCAAACCATGGGCACAAAGTGAGACAGTCACCATTTCAAAAAAGCACCAGGAAAAAAATTAATACTTCCTGACTCAAATCTGTTGTATTGTTAGCACAAATCATGTCACCACTCCATAAAAACAATTAGCAGAATGACACCAGGAGAGTATCAGAAGAAAAGCCATGCAGAGACAAAGAAAAAAGATAAGCTACGAGTATATGACAAGGGGCATACCACTCCACTACACATCCTATAAGCAGCTGCTTTATAAACAGCATGTGACTGAGCAAAAGGTGGTCACTTTAAGTGGATGTTTTTAGTCCCCATTTTGCTGACAGAGAAAAAAGACACAGCTACCTGAAGGTACATGTAAAAATGCAGTGGTACAGCCCTTGTTAAGAACAGATTTACTTAGGCATAATGATTATTTTGCCAATTTAAGCCCATTTGATTAAATACAAATCTGAGCACCATCAGAGTTCCTACATACTAACATGACATTGTCTCACATCTGGAGGTGGGTAGGAGGAACAGTGCAGATTTGATCCAGGCAAATCACATCATCACCAGCTGATAAAAGTAACTTAGGAACAAACAGTAACTTAAGTCCCGTAGGCAGCATGTGATATGATTCAGTTCTGTATGTGATGTGTGGTACATGTTTTCAATAGACTAATAAGCAAGGTCACTTTTTGGTCTACCCACTGTTATCTTCATCCAAGAGCTGTGTGACCAATGAATTGCTACTTTTTACTAACATACTATCTGTGAGAAGGTGTCACTTTGGGAATTAAACAGAAAGGTGTTCCACAGTAGAACTTGAAATTTCAGTTTGATTTTGGTTTTCTAGGAAAACAGAACACAGTTGCATGTCACTTTTATAAGCTTTTCTTTCAAATTTTCAGTCATTCTGTAAAGAAAAGGCAACCGAAGAATTCGATGTGAAGATTTTCCTCTCAATTTTCTTCAGTAATGGAAAAAAAATAGTAACAAAAAGCTTTGTATTTCCAAAGTTCTTGAAGTTCAAAGGATAAAACTCTAGTCTTTTGCTAATAGGATGTGTCTGTAGTACAAAACAATGAAGGAAACTGCATATTTGCTAAAGGTGGAGAAAGTCTGTGGTTATATGGATCATCACTTACTCTCCCTAGAGAGAGGGCCTACTTACCCTCCCATCCTTTGTTTAGTGGCACCACAACCAAGTACAAAATGAGATTCTCTGAGTGCCTGACAAAATGAACTCAAATACCAGCCAAGTACACATGGTGACAGCTTCAAGGAATACAACTGACTTTATGATGTGAACATATTTTATATGGATTTTGAAGAGTCTTGTTTGCTGATAAGAACTTCAAGAAGCCTAAGCTTGGCTTTAATTTTCTTGTACTCTCTGTATTCCTCAAGCACAGGAACACGATCCTCCTTCTGGGCATTCCTGGGGGAGAAAATAAAATTTGTAGTACTCTAGAGATCACCTGGAAAATACAAACTCAAAAGTTGACCTAATATGAAATACAACATTGCAAATTATTTTAAGTTGAAATAAAAAATTGCTCTATAAAAGAAAAGGTTGTTGGACTAATTCTCTCATCCCCAAACAACATTCCTAAAATATTCCTATTTTTGATGGATTTCTCTACAATAGATTAAATGCTATATTTCTTACCAATGATCAGTATAGAAAACTACAAGTAACCCAAAATTTTAGTAAGATATCCACTGCTAAACTCTGCCAGGTATATGTCTCTAAGTACTAGAAGGCTAGTTTGTGTCATTTCATACATTTAGTTAATTGTGGCTTCAGTGAATTAAGATGTAGAAGCCATCTTACCTATAACAAAAGGAGTTATACTAACTTTATAGTAATGACCCTATGCACTTCAGTTTAACCACCAGCTAAAGCATCAAATCACTCAAGTATAATTGTGACATTTCCTTCCAATAATATAGATAGAAGGCATGTGGAAAAGGTATTCCTGTCCTTCAGTTTTTCTTAATCATATATGCCAACCACTGCAGGAGATTTTCAAAGCAGAATTTAAAGTAAACACATTCTGGGATTTGTAATAGACCTATTGGTTTGGGAAGACCACCCAGTTACTTGGAAAATCATTTGTGAGGCTTAAGATAATTTAACCCTCATTTCTGGCCACCATCTGAACTGGAATATTATTTTTCTTTTTTAAAGGGTCACTTATGTACACCAGTTAGGATAAAATCATATGACATATTGGTTTACAGAAGCCACATAACTACCACACTTTGGGAATGGGCAGCCTGGAATAACCCAGCAAGTACCCTAAGCACAATGGTCTCAATATAAAAATGAAGAATGTAAACTCGTTGAGAATAGCACTGCTACTTTGGGACCCTTTCTACATAGAGAAACACCTCATTTCACAACCACTTCCTATAGGATGAGGATGTAGAATTGTTGTTAGGTGCCATAGAGTCAGGTCCCACTCATAGCAACCCTATGTACAGCAGATTGAAACACTCCCTGATTCTGTGCCAGGCCCACGATCTTATTTATGTTGAAGCCCATTGTTGCAGATAACTGTGTCAATCCATCTAGTGGAGGGTTTTCCTTTTCTTTCGTTGACCTCCCACTCTCCCAAACATGATGTCCTTCTCCAGGGATTGGTCCTTCCTGACTACATGTCCCAAATACGTCAGATGCTATCTAGCCATCCTTGCTTCCAAGGAGCACTCTGGTTGCAATTCTTCTAGGACAGATCTGTTGGTCCTTTTAGCAGTGTATGGTATATTAAATAATCGTCTCCAGCACCATAATCTAAAAGCATCAATTCTTTTCTTGTCTCCCTTGTTCACTGTCCAGCTTTCACAACCATATGATGCAAATGAAGATACCATGGCATGAGTCAGGTACACTTTTGTCTTCAATGTGACAAATTTACTTCCCAGTACTTTTAAAAGATCTTTTGCCACAGCTTTTCCCAAAGCAATGCGTCTTTTGATTTCTTGACCGCTGCGCTGCTTCCACGGGTATTGACTGTAGTACCAACTAAAGAAAAATCACAGACAACCTCAATCTTTTCTCCATTTATTGTGAAGTTGCATACTGACCTAGTTGTAAGATTTTTGTTTTGTTGATGTTTAGTCCCAATCCATACTGAAGGCTATATTCTTTGATCATCAGTAAACGTTTCAAATCCTCTTCACTTTGAGCAAGCAGAGTTGTGTCATCTACATAACACAGGTTAATGAGTCTTCCTCCTATCCTGATGCTGCATTCTTCTTCATAAAGTCCAGCTTCTCGGATTATTTGCTCAGCACAGAAACTGAGATATGGTGAAAGTATACAGCCCTGATGCACACCATTCTCAATTATAAACCAAGTAGTGTTTCCTTCTTCTATTTGAACAACTGCCTCCTGGTTCATGTACAGATTCCTCATGAGTACAATTAGGTGCTCTGGTATTCCCATTTTTCGAAGTGTTATCCATGATTTATTATGATCCACAGAATCAAAGACATTTGCCTTTGCATAGTCAATAAAACATAGACAGACATCTTTCTGATATTCTCTGCTTTCAGCTAATATCCATCTGACATCAGCAATGATGTCCCTGGTTCCCTGCCCTCTTCTGAATCTGGCTTGATTTTCTGGCAGTTCCCTGTCTATATACTGCCGCAGTCACTTTTGAATGATCTTTAGTAAAATTTTGCTTGCATCTGATATGAATGATATTGCTCAATAGTTTCCACATTCAGTTGCATCCCCTTTTTGGGAATAGGTACAAATATGGATCTCTTCCAGTCAGTAGGCCAGGTAGCTGTTTTCCAAATCTGTTGGCATAAACATGTTAGCACCTCCAGTGCTGCATATGTTGAAACATTTCTATTGGTATCCCACCAATTCCTGGAGCCTTGTGTTTCACCAACTCCTTCAAGGCAGCTTCTACTTGTCCTTCAATACCATTGGTTCCTTTTCATATGAAACCTTTTGAAATGGTTGGTCATCTACCAATTCTTTTTTGTATAATGACTCTGTGCATTCCTTCCATCTTTTGCTACTTTCCCTGTATAATCTTTCACTTTTGCCACTCAAGGCTTGAATTTCTTCTTCTTAAGCTTGAGAAACACAGAGCGTGTTCTTCCCTTTTGGTTTTCTGTCTCCAGCTCTTTGCACATGTCACTGTAGTATTTGCTTTTGTTTTCTCAAGCTGCCTTTTGAAATCTTCTGTTTAGTTCCTTAACTTCATTGTGTCTTCCTTTTACTTTAGCTTCTTGACATTCAGAGGCAAATTCCAGAGTCTCTTTTGACATGTAATTTGGTCTTTTCTTTTTTTCCTGTCTTTTTAATAACCTTTTGCTTTCTTCATAAATGACATCTTTGACGTCATATCGTAACTTGTCTGGTCTCCTATCATTTGTGTATAATGCATTAAACCTGTTCTTGAGATGGTCTCTGAGCTCAGGTGGGATATACTCAAGGTCATACTTTGGCTTTCGTACACTTGTTGTAATTTTCTTCAGTTTCAGTTTGAACTTGCATATGAGAAGTTGGTGGTCTGATCCACAATCAGCACCTGGTCTTGTTCTGACATTTGATTCGGAGCTTTTCCATTGTCTTTTTCCACAAATGTAGTCAATTTGGTTCCTGTATGTTCCATCTGGTGAAGTCCATGTGTACAGTTGCCGTTTATGTTGGTGAAAAAATGTATTCACAATGAAAAAAGGTCATTGGTCTGAAAAAATTATATCATGCGATCTCTAGCATTGTTTCTGTCACCAAGGCCATATTTTCCAACTACTGAGCCTTCTTTGTTTCCCATTTATGCATTCCAGTCACCAGTAATTATCAGTAAGTCTTGATTGTGTGTTTGATCTATTTCAGATGTAGAATTAAAGAACACAAAACCACTGTGGACTAAGGATGTAGCTCAGTAGTAGAGCACTTGCCTAGCATGGGCAAAGTCCTGGGTGCAGTCCCCAGCACCTCAAAAAATAAACCATAAATCATTGCAATGCAACCAAGACTCCCTAGGACAACCCTGAAATATTTTATTAGATGTTTACTCCAGCTCTCACTTTTCCTTACCTTTAATAGCAGCAGGACTTCAGAGCATAAAGAAATGTTATAAAATTTTATTTTCAATACTAATATCCTATAAGCATAATTTATTTCTAACCCTAAATATTCCACAGTTTTAACCTATCAGCATTTTGTGAGCTAGAGGAGAAAGATGCCTCTATTGGTGATGCTCAACAAACCTTCCATTTTGTTGATAAAATGCTTCTTCAAATTCCCGTAATGTTTTACGTAGTTTCTTTTTTTCAGCTCTGGCTTTCCAAAGTTGTTCCAGTAATTCAGGCCTGAAATGGAAATGGAAGGAAAACATTACTGAGAGGGCAGAGTTAATTCATTACAGTGTTCTAGCTCTGGCTGCAAACTAACATTAGTTGGGGAGCTTTTACAGCATATGAATGCCTAAGCACTACTCCAAAACAATTAAATCAGAAAAGCTGAAGGTAGAGCTCAGCCTTAGTACTTAAAAAAAAAAAAATCTTCCTAGTTGATTATAAAGTGAAGAAAAGGGTTGAGAATCACTGTCATACATCATATAGTCTTAAAGGTAAAGGGGCTGATATAGAACAAATAGATAAACTCTATACTTTGGTTTCTGTACTTTGTTACAAATCAAGTATATGATCTTTTTTCTGAAACACTGTATTTAATAAAGATGGGAATGATGTGTATTTGTAAATCATACTTTGAAAGGGGGTATCCCCTAATCAATTCTTGATCAACCTCTTGTATTAATTCCCCCAAAGTGCTCATTTATTCAATGTAAGATTTCTTAGCATATAAACTGTATTATGCAAATAAGCTAAAATTATAAATGCATACATACATAGAAGCTGCCCGAGTACTTGATAATCGGAGATCCAGAGCCAGTTTTTCCTGATTTTCTTCAACATCAGATTCTGAGTTTTCCAATGAAGACTGTGCCTGAACAGCTGTTTTCAGGATGTCACTTAACTCAGAGGACAGATTAACACCATCATCTTCTTCCTAAAAAGTTACCCAAGCAGAATAAAACAGGCCATAACTTCCAACTTTCCCTTTACAAAAAAGATTAGAGAATGATTTCCCTAAGAATTACCTTGATTTCTTCAAAAAAATGTGCAGTTTCTCCTTCTATGATGGGCTGTAACATCTGACCACGTCGCTTGGTTGAGGGAGATCCCTGTAAAAACCAATAATGCAAACATTTTTACATTTTAAGTATTTAAAGTATCTAGTGAAGCTTCACTTACTGTGTTATCGATATTAAGCTTTATTTTTAGCTCAGGGTGTAGCTCAGTGATAGAGCATGTGCTTAGCTTGCCCAAGGCCTTGGGTTCACTCCCCGGTGCCCAAAAACAAAACAAAAAAACCTACAAAAATTCCAAACTTTATTTTCAAACACCTAAGCATACGCTTTTAATTTTTTTAGAAGTTATTTGATAGATTTGCTTTTGCTTGTATTTTTATCTACACAAACATAAAGGTGATAAAGTGATTTATGTCTATCTAGAAAAGCTTTCAAAGAGCTCATTCAATAAGTTTTAAATTCTAGAGAAGAAATGTTATATATAGCTTAAGTAGGATTTTTCTTTTTTCTTTTATTGGTTTTTTGAGATAGAGTCTTGTTATAGATGTAGCACATGCTGACCTTGAACTGAGGTCCTCCTGTCTCAAGTAGTGGGATTATGGACTCAGGTTTTATTTTGCTTTTTTTGTGGTACTTAGGGATTGAACTCATAGCCTCACACATACCTTGCAAGTGCTCTATTACTGGCTGCATCCCCAGCCCCTTTTTTATTTGTTTTGAGTCAGGGTCTTAATAGGTTGTGCAGGCTGCCTCTGATGATCCTCCTGTCTCCACCTCCTGAGTTGCTGGGATTACAAGCATGTAAGACTATGCCTGGCTCAAGCATTTTTCTTTTTAAAAATAACTGTCAACTTTTTTGACCTGAGAACCCTTTTGCATTCTTTAAAGGGCTTTACTGAGATTTATGTATCATAAAATTCATCCTAAATGTACAATTCAAAAAATGTATAATCCCATCACCACTAATTCTAGAATATTTCATCACCTCAAAAGAAATCCTATGTCCACTAGCTGTCACTCATTTGCCCTATCCTCCCAGCCCTTGGAAAGCGCCTTACATTTTGTCTTTATGGGCTTGCCTAGTCTTAATATTTCATATAAATGGGATCATATAATGTAGCCTTTTGTGTCTGGCTTCTTTAATTCAGCATGTTTTTCCAGGTCTACATATATGTTGAAGCATATAGGAATATTGGATTTCTCTTTGCTGAACAATATTCCAGTGTCGGGATATATAGTAGTTTTATTTATCTACTTATCAGCTGACACATGTTTGAGTTGTTTCCACTTTGAGCTATTATAATAGTACTTTGAACACCTGTCTGTCAGATTTTGTGTTGAAACATATCCATTTCTCTTGGATATTTATCCAGGAAGGGATTTCGTGGGATACACAGTAACCCTGTGGTTAAGTTTTTTTTTATTGTTTTGCTTTGTTTTGAGTGCTGAGGATTGAATCTAGGGCCTCACACATGCTAGGCAAGCACTATACACTGAAGTGTTATATTCCTGTTCCTTTTCCCCCCCTTTTCTTTTTAATTTTACTTCAAGACAGGGTCTCATTAAATTGCTGTTATGGTTTGTATCTCATTAGCACCCAAATGTTAAGTGTTTGAATGTTTGGTCCCCAGCTGGTGACACTTGTTTGTAGAGGTCATGGAACTTTGGGAGGTGGGATCCTAGCTTTGTAGAAGTGGTCACTGGGGATGGGCATTTGGAGGTTTTTACCCTGACCCACAGCTTTGCTCTCTGCCTCCTGCCTCACCATGCCATAAGGTACCTGCCACAGGCCCAGCTGCCTTCCTGCTTCTATGGACTAAATGCTCTAACCTTTAACCCCCAAGAGATATTTCCTCCCATAAGATTGCTTCAGTCAGTTTTTCTGCTACAGTGATGACAGCAGATTAATACAGCTGCCCAGACTGCCACTGAATTGTGAGGCTCCTGCCTCAACCTTCCCAGGAGTTGAAACTACAGGCATGGGCCTTCACACTTGGCTATGTTTCAACTTTTGAGGAACTGTCAAACAGTACCTACACCATTTTCCATTCCTACCAGCAGTATATAAGAGATCCAATTTATCTACACCCTCACCAATACTGTTATCATATGTCTTTTTCATTATAGTCATACTAGAGGGTATGAAATGGTATTTCAAGGGTTTGGGGTTTTTTTTAATTTGTTTTATTTTGTTTGAGACAGGGTATCCCTTTCTAGCCCAGGCTATATTCCAACTCACAATCCTCCTATTTTAGCCTCTAGAGTTCTGGAATTTTGGCATGCACTACCATAGCTGGCCTCAAAGTAGGCTTTAATTTGTCTTTCCCTAATGACTAATATGTTGAACATCTTTTCATGTGTTTACTGGCCACATATATTCTGGATAAAGGTTCCTTATCAGATACATGATTTGTAAATATTTTCTTGCATTCTCTGGGTTGCCTTTTCACATTCTTTGTTACAGTGAAGTTTTTCATTTTGGCAAAAGTCAGTTTATATTTTCTTTTGCTGCTTGTGTTTTGGTGTGAAAAACTGCCTAACCCAAGGTCACAAAGATCCATTTTCTTTTATAAGAGTTTTACACTTTTACCTCTTATATTGAGGTCTACCACACATTTTGATTTATCTTTAATCTGTGGTGTGACATAAGGAATCAACACCATTATTTTTTGCATGTGGATATCTAGATGTCCCAGCAACACATGTTGCAAAACTATTCTTTCCTACTGATTTTAGTTTAACTTTTAGATTCCAAATTTCTCTTCATAATAGTCATATTCAGGAATATATAAAATAGATAAATGCCTCCTACAGACTCAGTTTTTAAAGACAAACTCGTGAGATTCTAAACTGGTTTTCTATAAAGAACTTCAAGGACTATCTAAGTTATTATGGAATTATGAAATGTGACATGTAAAATACCTTGCCACCAAAAGATAAAATCTGTAAATAAAGTATCTTGTGTGAGAATAAGTACTACATAAGAGATATTCTTCAAAGGAAACTGATTTATACCTAAGTAACAGTGTTGAGAAGGCACAACATGAAAATATAAAACCAGCAGATGTGGTGGTACATGCCTATAATCCCAGCACTCAGGAAGCTGTGGCAGGAGGTTTGTGAGTTTGAGGACAGCCTGGGCTAAATAGCAAGATACTGTCTCAGGAAAAAAAACTACTCCCAACCAGATCAACTAAAAAGAGTAAGTTTATATGAGGGGAGCTAGGCGCGGTGGCACATGCCTGTAATCCTAGAGGCTTGGGAGGTGGAGGCAGGAGAATAGCAAGTTCAAAACCAGACACAGTCTGTGTAATTTAGAGAGACCCTATCTCAAAAAGTAAAAAAATGGGCCGGTGGCAAAGCTCACTGAGCTGAAGTGGTCCAGCACTTGCAGAGCATGCAAGCACGAGGCCCTGGGTACAACCCCCAGTACTGCCAAAAAAAAAAAAAAAAGTTTATATGAGGGCTGGTTAAAAAGTGCTCAGAAGGCCCTTTCTCTGCTTTCTGTCCACCATGATGTGAGATGCTCCACCATACTTTCCCAGTCATGATGGACTGAAACCTCTGGAACTGTAAGAGAAAATAAATCTTCCTCCTTGAACTTATTTATATTAGGTAGTTTGGTCACAATGACAATAAAGCTAACAAAGAAAACTGGTACCAGAGAAGTGGGGTCATTGCTCAAACTAAATGACCATGAGGTTCACATGCCCTTGGAACTAGTTTGTGGGAGGAATTTGGAAAAGTTTGGAGAAACAAACTAGAAAAAGCTTAGAATCCAATAATCAGAACTTACAGGAGGATTCTGATTGGAGCCCAGAAGACCAGAATGCTGATAGAATATGTTTATAAGCTTTAAGGTGGAAATGTGGATGCTATCGGGATTTGGAATACAGGCCATTCATGTTACATTCTGGCAAATAATTTGTTTACTTTTTTCCTGTTTCCTGACACTTTATCGTTGTTGTTAGGTGCTGTTGAAATACAATCTGACACTATGCCATGCCCAGCACTAATATCAGTGCTTCTCTGATGTTCATAGGGTTTTTAATGGCTGTTTCAGGAGTAGGCTACCAGGTCCTTCCCCCAAACTTATAGCACCCAGTATTCCCAGGTGAGCTCCCATCCAAGTACTAACCAGGCCTGACTCTGCTTAGCTTCCAAGATCTGACACCAGGGTGGTATGTCTGTAGACCCTGAGACTTTAAGTAAGGCTAAATTAAAAAGTAACAACCTAATTAACTAACATTTCATATGAAAGCTGAAGATGGTGCCACATATCTGTAATTCTAGCTCTTGGGAGCCTTTGGAATGAGTTGGAGGCAAACTTGGGCTACATAGTGAGCTCCTGTAACAAACAAAGGCCAGACAGTGCTGCACACCTGTGATCCTAGTCCTGGGGAAGCTAAGGCAAGAAAATAATGTGGCCAGTGTGTGCTAAATATGCAAGGCCCAGTTTCAAAAACAAACCAAACAAAAAAAGAAATACTGTGGTGGAAATTTCAAGGTAGCATAGCATTCAGACTGTGTGGTGGACCTTGCAGGCTGTTTTTATCCAGGTTTAGCATGAGAATCAGCATCAAAAAGCAAAGCAGAAAGAGTTGAAAAATGTGTAGTTTGGCCAGAAAAGAAACACATTTCACCTCAGAGAGCTTGGTTGTTAAAGAGATTGTTGTTAGGTGCTGTCAAATTGGGTTCAACTCATAGTGATCCTATGTACAACAGAACAAAACATACCCCAACACTGTGCTAGGCACACAACTGTTTTTATGTTTAAGCCCATTGTTGCACCCACTATTTCAATCAACCTAGTTCAGGGTCTTCCTTTTTTTTGTTGACTGGCCAACTCTCCCAAACATGTCCTTCTCCAGTGATTGGTCCCTCCTGATGTGTACAAAATACGTCAGATGCAGTCTAGCCATCCTTGCTTCCATGGAGCAATATGGTTGTACTTCTTCTAGGGGAGACCTGTTCGATCTTTTGGCAGTCTGTGGTATATTCAATATTTGTTTCCAGTACCCTAATTCAAAAGCATCAATTCTTCTCCTATCTCCCTTATTCAACATCCACCTTCCACAAGCGTATGATGCTACTGAAAATACCATGACATGAATCAGGCACACCTTCATCTTGAATGTGACATCTTTACTTTTCAACACTTTAAAGAGATGTTTTGCAATAGCACTTCCCAATGCAGTATGTCTTTTGATTTCTTGACTGTTGGTTCTGTGGGTGTTGACTGTAGAACCAAGTAAAGCAAAATCTTGGAAAACCTCAATCTTTTCTCTATCATGAAGCTGCTTAGTGACCCAGTTGTAAGGATTTTTGTTTTCTTGGTGTTGAGGCACAATCCATATTGAAGGCTGTGTTCTTTGATCTTCATCAGTAAATGTTTCAAATCCTCTTCACTTTCAGCAAGCAGAGTTACGCCATCTGCATAATGCATGTTGCTGATGAGTTGTCTTATAATCCTGATGCTACATTCATCTTCATAAAGTACAGCTTCTCGGATTATTTGTTCAGCAGAGACTGAAGAGGTACAGGGAAGGGATACCTCCCTAATGCACATCTTTCTTGACTTAAAGCCAAACAGTGTTTCCTTGTTCTGTTTAAATGGCTACCACTGAGTCTATGGACAGCCTCCTCATTAATACAATTAAGCACTCCGGTATTCCCATTCTTCACAGTGTTATCCATTGTGAAGGCATATGCATAGTCAAATGCCTTTGCATAGTCAATAAAACATAGACATCTTTCTGGTAGTCTCTACTTTCAGCTAATATCCATCTAGCGTCAGCAATGTCCCTGATTCCATGCCCTCTTCTGAATTCAGCTTCATTGTCTAGCAGTTCCCTGTCTATATACTGCTGCAGTCACTTTTGAGTGATCTTTAGCAAATTTTTGCTTGCGTGTGATATTAATGATATTGTTTGATAATTACTCCATTTGGTTGGATCCTCTTTCTTGGGAATAGGCACAAATATGGATCTCTTCCAGTCAGCTGGCCAGCTAGCTATTTTTCAAATCTCTTGGCATAAGAGATTTGAACAAATCATAAACAAATGAATACCTCCAGTGCTGCATCTGTTTGTTGAAACATCTCTATGGGTATTATATCAATTCCTGGAGCCTTCTGTTTCACCAATTCCTTCAAGGCACCTTCCACTTCTTTAGTTCCATTGGTTCCTGATCACATGCAACTTCTTGAAATGGTTGGTCCTCCACCAACTCTTTTTGGTATAATGACTCTTGTGTATTTCTTCCATCTTCTTTCAATGTTTCTGGTGTCATTCATGTTTTCCTTGTAGAATCCTTCATTATAGCCACTTGAGACTTGAAAACCAAAGGGAAGAACACCCTCTATCTCCAGTTCTTTGCAGACGTCACAATATTTGATTCTGTTTTCTCTAGCTGTCCTTTGAAATCTTCTGTTTAGTTCTTTAACTTCCTTGTTACTTTTACTTTAGCTGCTCAATGTTCAATGGCAAGTTTCAGAGTCTCTTTTGACATGTGCTATACTTTTTTTCCTGTCTTTTTAATAACCTTTTGCTTTCCTCATGAATGACATCTTTGATGTCATGTCACAACTCATCTGGTGTTTGATCATTAATGTCTAATGCATCAAGCCTGTTCTTGAGGTGGTCTCTCAACTTAGGTGGGATATACTCAAGGCCATACCTTGGCTCTCATATACCTGCACTAATTTTCCAACTCCTGAGCCTTCTTTGTTTCTAACTTCTGCATTCCTGTCACCAAGAACTGTCAGTACATTCTGACTCCATGTTCAATCAATTTCAAACTGCAGAAGCTGGTAAAAAAAAATCTTCCTTTCTTCATTTTGTGGCCTCAGTGGTGGGTATATAAATTTGAATAATAGTCATATTGACTGAACTTCCTTGTAGGCATATGGATATTATTCTATTACTGGCATTTTACTTGAGGACAGACCTTGAGTTTTTTTGGTTTTTTTTTTTTTTGCGGTACTGGGGGTTGAACCCAGGGCCTCACGCTCGCATGCTCTCCAAGTGTTGGACCACTGAGCTGTGCCCCCAGCCCACTTTTTTACTTTTTGAGACAGGGTCTCGCTAAGTTACACAGACTGCGTCTGGTCTCAAATTTGCAATTCTCCTGCCTCCGCCTCTCAAGCCACTAGGATTACGGGCATGCGCCACCGCAGCCGGCAGTTAGGATTTTTTTTTTTTTTTTTTTTTTTTTTGATGACGAATGCAACCCGTTTCTCTGTCATTCCCAGCATAGTAGACCATATGATTACCTGATTCAAAATGGCCTTACCAGTCCATTTTAGCTCACTGATGCCTATAATGATGTTTCTGTGCTCTATTTCCTTTTTGATGATTTCTAATTTTCCTAGATTCATACTATGTACATTCCTCATTCCAAATATTAATGGATGTTTACAGCTGTTCCTTCTCATTTTGAGTGGTGTCCCATTAGCAAATGAAGGTTCCTGGGGCTTTACTCCATTCCTGTCATTAAGGCCAACTCTACTTTGAGGAGGCTACTCTTCCCCAAACATCTTTGAGTGCCTTCCAATCTGGGGGGCTCATTTTCTGGCACTAAATCTGACAGTGTTTCTCTGATATTCATAGGGTTTTCAACAGCTAATTGTTTCAGGAATTGGTTACCATGTACTTTTCCCTACTTTGTCTCAGTCTGGAAACTCAGCTGAAACCTGTCCACCACAGATGACCCTGCTGGTATCTGTAATACAGGTGGTGCAGTGTTTAGCATCACAGCAATACACAAGCCCTCACATTATGGCAAACGGACAGACAAGTGAGGGATAAAGACACTTGTGCTATTAAAAAAGAAATCAAGTACTATGCATCAGACAATAGTAAAGACGCCTTGAGGCCATTTCAGAAATTGCTGGAACCCCTCTACTCTCAGGATCAAGGGTTAAAAGTTTCAGCTTACTTTGGAAGAATCTGCTTTGAGAAGGAAGCTCTAGGGCTGCCTAAGCAAGTATTTTCCTGAGTTCAATTACCCAGGCACTCAAGAAGACACTGCAGCCATGGTACAAAGGGACCCAGTTATTCCTCAAGCTGGTGGCAGACCCTGGCATCACCCAAGTAATACTGGATTTGCAGGCATGCAGAATGCAAGAGTTACAGGGTTGTGGAGGCTTCCACCCAGATTTCAAAGGAAAGCCCTGGAGATCAGGCAATGTATGACAGGGTCAGGATCCCTGGAGGCAACCCCTGAGAAGGTGATATGTGAAGCTGTGAGGGTGAAGCCTAAGCTTCAAAGAGACTCCAGGATGCTGGAGATGCCAGAAACATGGAACATCTGCTGAGGAAAGCCACAGGCAATCAAGAGAGAAAGCATAAGGACTACAGCCAGCAAGGATATAGGGATGGAGCTGCCCAAAGCTTTTGGTGATCAAATCATGCCACATGCCGTGGATGCCAAGACATACTGTTACAGGATTCAGTGTTTGCTCTTCTGGGTTTCATGCTAGCTTTGATCCCATCCCTCCTTCCTATGCCCTCATTTCTTCTTTTTGGAGTGGGAATGGTAACACTGGGCCATTTGTAACTTGGAAATGTATAATTTGTTTTTGATTATACAAAGGGTCATAGCCAAGAGTTTATCCTGAGACTTGAGAGGAGACCCTGGACTTTGACTTTTGAGCAATGCTGGGACTGTTAAGATTTTGAGGACTCTTGGAGATGGACTAAATGCATTTTGCATTATGAAATAGCCATGAACCTTTTGGGGTCCAGGAGTGGAATGTTATAATTTAAGGAGATGTGTTTGGATGTCAAGTTAACAAGGGGTGGACTTGTGATGGTTAGTCTTAACTGTCAACTTGATTGGACTGAGAAACATTTAGGAGATTAGTAAGGCATACCTATGAGTGTGTCTGTAAGAGATGATTAGATCATGAGGGTTCTGACCTCATGAATGGATTAAACCCTTAATGGATTCATAATGATAGCATTACTGGGAGGTGTCAAAAAGGAGAGGGTGGGGCCTAGCAAAGGGAAGTAGTCCACTGGGGGTGTGTCTCGGGGGCTGTATCTTGCCCTGACCCTTTCCTATAACCCCTTTCTCTTGTTTTCTATCTGTCACCATGTGAACTACCCTGCCACACCTTCCCTGCCAAGATGGACTCAGATCTCTGAAACCATGAGCTAAAGTAAACCCTTTCTCCTTTTAAAATAGTACCCAGAAAGTCAATATGAACTTTCTCGCAATTAATAATCAGGCAGGGGAGAGCCATCATATAAGTGGCTATCTAAAAATAATGTGAAACCTGAAACATACATAAGGTCTAGTCTATTAACTACTAGGAAATAATGCAAAATGGGCTATCATCTGTTTTCTACTTGAGCCTGTAAGACATCTACCTAGAGTGAGATTATCTAATGGTTAATCCAAGAACAGCACTTGATTTGCACTTAAGTATCACAGTTTTCAACTCTTTGCAGAGCAAAGTCAGGTGCCATGGTGGATGCTTGTAATGTCAGCTTCTTTGGGAGGCTGAGGCAGGAAGATGGCAAATACGTCAGAGGCTGCCTGTGCAGCCTAGCAAGATTCTGTCTCAAAACGGAAAATAAATAAATAGAAAAGGGGCAGGAGGGAGCCACTTGGTGAGAGAACACTTGCCTAGGTACTTGGTTCAACCCTCCAATACTGGGGATGGGGGGTAGGCACAGTAAGCTGGACACAGTGGCATACCCATAGTCCAAGCTACTTGGATGGCTGATATAGCAGGATCATTTGAACTCACAAGCTCAAGACTAGCCTGGGCAACACAGCAAGACCATTAAAAAAGATTAAATTGTTCTTCAAAATCCATTTATATTACAAGGCAACTAGAGGAACATAACCTTGATAATCATCACAAAACTGATGCATTTTCAAAGACTTAAAGTAAAAATGGAAACTAGGTAAGGAGTTTGAGATACAACTTTTTTCATTCTAGTTCTGCCACTTAACAAAGTAACTGGGCATATCACTACCTGAATCTCAGTATCACCATGTGAGAAATGAGACTATATAGTATTATATCCGTTACGATTTTACTTGTCAGAATTTAATGACATAAGCTACATAAAAGTGCTTATAAAAGTGCCTTGAAAATAGTTACAGGGATTTCTTATTAGTTTCCTATTCTTTTAAAATCAGCAATCTCAACTTACAATTATCATTTTTTCTACCTTGGCTATGTATTTCTCCAGCATACTACAAAAATAATTTTTTGACAAGTACATCTTGGTAAAATGAACCAGAGAAATATTTGCTTGTTTTACTTACAGCAACAGGAGTGATGCTAGCTCTTGTGAGCATCTGTTTTACAAGCCTGTATCTATCATAGAGTGGTTTAACAATGTGCCTTTCTTCCCTGGTCACCTGAAGCCAAAAAAAGGGAAGCATCTAATCATGAGAAATCTAAAAGTTCTAAAACATTAAGCAACATGACTCACCCACCCCAAAATTTTAAATTTTATATTAAGTAGACAATCTCCCAACTGTAGGAAACAATGCTCTATAAAACAGCTCTGAAGAATATAGAACAAAAGTGATTCATGCTCTTTTGTAAGATAGAAAATCAAATCTTTTTAGCAAGAGACATTACCGGCCTTCCATGTTGACTTTCATAGTAAAGAAGACTTTTCTGGAGAGAAGTTTTCTCTTCTATCAAATGATCTTTTGTCATTTTCTAGAATGAGGGGAGGGGAAACCATTGGCATCATTATTATTCTCCCCACTCCTATAATATAAGTAATTAGGTTGAATGGGCAGAAAACAACTCCAGTATTTAGAGCATGACAGGTATACTCAGTGGGCAAGATAACAGTATGTCTGTCAGGATTCATCATTACCAAAACAAAAGAGGTGGATACCCTCTCTGCTCCTCCAGCAAATCTTATTTGATCTATGACTTGAGTTGCCAAGTACTTTGCCCTAGATTGCCTTAGACATAGACTTTACAGAGTAAGAATAATAGTTCTTCAAAAATGTTTTAATCCTCATAACAATCATATCTAGTTTTTGTACTGGGGGGTTGAACCACACCCTCACCGAGTGCATGCTAGGCAACTGTTCTACCACTGAGCCTTAAGCCTACATTCTTTCGGTTTTTTTCTCTTTCATTTAAAAAAAAAAATTTTTTTTTTAGTACTTAGGGGTAAACACAGGGCCTCACACATGCTTTGCAAGTGCTGTACCACTACGCCGCACCCTCTAGCCCATTTTCTATTTTTTTCTAAATCTTGAGGCAGGGTCTCATTGAGTTACATAGGTTGCCTCGGGCCTCCAATTCATGATCCTCATGCCTCTACCTCCTGAGTCACTGGGATTACAGGTGTGTGCTACTGCACCTAGCCACCAAACTTTTTTTTTAATTTTGAGAACAATGTCTTACAAAATAGCACAGACCAGAGCCTCAAACACACCTATAATCCCAGTGACTTGGGAGGCTAAAGCCTATGTCTGGCATAAGCTAAGAGCCTATTATAGTTTGGACCTACATTGTCACTCAAACGTCATGTTGTTTGGTCCCCAGCTGGCGGCACTGTCCTCAGAGGTTATAAAACTATAGGAGGTGGGACTGTGGTGGAAGTAGCTCTCTGAGGGTGAGCCTTCAGAGGACCCCCACCTCTACCCTGGACCAAAGGTTCAGGTCTCTGCTCCTGGACTTCCATACCATGTGGTCATCTGCCAGAGGCCCTTGCCACCATTATACACTAACTCTCTGACTGTGAGCTCCCAATAAACCTCTTCCCCCCATAAGTTTGTTTGGGTTGGTTTTTCTGCTACAGTGATAACAGCTGACTAATAGAGACCTTAATACATATAGCTACCAGGTTCAAAGGCAGGCCTGTGTCATACTCTTTATACCCTCATCCTGCTAACTGCCTCCAAAATAAATGAACTAATCAGCATTCTAGGTTTTCAGTTTTATTACTGTGAGTCAATCCCTGAAAGATTTGGTACTTCTGCTATGCTGATAAAAGCATGTTTCTGAATCTGTAAACATGGGGAGCAAAGAAGCTCTCTAGCTACCTAGACATCTCTACTATGGTAATTATTTTGTTTCAGGGATTTTATTGGCTAGCCTGGGCAAAAAATCATAGTTCAACATTACCTTGACATCTTCTGGAAGACATCTCTCAACACGTTTATCCTTCAGTCTTTTTAGAATCAGTTCAAGGGTTGCTTCCTTAGATGGTTTCTTCTCCTTCTGAATGACTCTGGGTTCACCTTCATTCTCTTCATCTTCATGGTCTAGAGAAGAGCCAAAACTTTTTGGAAGAGTGTTACTACGTGGACGTGTCTGAGGTACAAATTCTCCATCAGAGCTTTTGTGTTTTGCATCTACATATCAGAAATAAAAGAACAGATTAATAATAAATGATTTCAGAAGCAAGCACACATCAGAAGCAAAAAGGCTCAGCTATTTCAAAGTCATATAAAATATTTAAATTATTTAAATTATACATACAGCAAGAGAGCTATTCATTCCTTCAATAAATATTCATGCCAAGTTTACTATAAAGTAAGATACTCTGATAAGTGCTGGAGATACAGTTGTAAACAAAACAGAATCTTGTCCCTGTTCTTATGGAGCATATAATCAGGGAAAGAAAAACAACAAATAATCAGATTAACCAATGAAATTATTTCAAAGAATACTAAAAAAGAGTGTGCTTGCTGAAGGAGTACCTTCATTAGACGGGACTGTCAAAGGCCTTCTAAATGGTGTCATTCTAGTAGAATATGGAATAAGAAGGAGCTGACTTAGCACAAAAGTTTAGGAGGGAAAGCATCTGTCCCCAGTTGAGGTTAATAGCTGTGCAAAGGCCCTTTGCATGTTTGAGGAACAGAAAATGAGAAATGAAAGTGATAAAATCTGTAATCATAGCGACTGGGAAGGCAGAGATAGGGAGGATCGCAAGTTCGAGACCAGAAGCAGTCTGCGTAATTTAGCAAGACCCTACTCAAAAAAGTTAAAAAAAAAAAAAAAAAAAAAAAAAAAAAAAAAAAAAAAAAAAAAAAAAAAAAAAAAAAAAAAAAAAAAAAAAAAAAAAAAAAAGGGCTGAGGGTGCAGCTCAGTGGTACAGCACTTGCAAAGCATGCACACATAAGGCCCTGGGTTCAAACCCTAAGTACTGCAGGGAAAAAAAGAGTAAAGTGATAAAATCTGCAAAGAGTAGAGTGTGCAAGGCCTTAAAAGCCATGGTATAGAGTTTGGCCTTAGAATAATTCTAAGTGAAAAGGGGAGCCCACTGAAAAGCTTTAACAAAAAAAATAACATGATTTTTAAAAGATAATTCTGGCTACTATGCAGAGTATGGATTACAGGATAATAAGAATAGAAGAAAATTGAAAAATTAGGAAGCTACCACTAGCCAATTTACTGGTAACAATTGATAGTTGGATATTGGCATTTAAACAAGGAAATGCTTAACAGAATTGCAGAGGAAAATAAAAGTAATCCCATAAAGACGAGTTAAGAAAAATTACCAAACCATAAGACTGTAAATTCCATGACAATAGGGACAGTATCTAAATATTTGATAATTAAGAGATACTAAAATTTTACTAATTCAAATGAATAAACCAAAGTGATGAGCAAAGTTATAAAGTCATACTTGGCACAGGCCCCTGCTCCCAATACTGGGGGATTGAATCCTAGGCCTTGCACATTCTAGGCAAGTGTTGTATGACTGAGTTACACCCTTGCCCCAGCTTTCTTAATTTTCATTGGGCAGGCTGCTTCTAGCCTCAAGCTTGAGATCATCCTGCCTCAGTCTCCCAAGTAGCTGGGATTACAGCCATGTACTGTGGTACCTTGGCTGGCACAGGTAATTTTTAGAGTAATTATAATTATAATTATAATTAAAAAACATATTCACTGCTCACAGGATAAACATATTTTAACAACTGTTACACTAGGCTGACACACAGAAATTCAAAGCATAGTTTATTATTCAAGAGACTTACAAGCTAGCAATTTAGCCTTTGTAGTGTCAGTAATAATCACTATGATTAGATTTTTCCCCCCCTCTTTTGAGGTACTGGGGACCAAACCCAGGGCCTCATGTACACTAGTCAAGCACTCTGCCATTGAGGTACTCCGGCAGCCCCTAACCAAATAGTCTTAAATAAAATATTGGCAAAAAAATATCTTAACAAAATGTCTACCAAAACCCAAAACTTCTTATTATATAGAATATATTTCAGATAAACTTTATAGTACCAGTTTACCTATGAAGATATAATCTGGGGCACCTTTCAAACTACTACTACTAATAAAAATGAAGGAAAGACATTTGAAAGAACACAGTATAATAATTTCCCATCTCTTAGTATGCACTGTTGACCTTAATAAAACAAGAGGAAACTTTTAGTCTTGCCAAAAAAGCCCCAAGATTTAAAATTATCAAAAATTATTACCATAACTGTCATAGAGATTAGAAAGAACATTTTAAAGATGCAAATATACATTATAAAATGGCATATCTTATACCTTTAATTTGCTTCCGCAGCTTGGTAAGCTCTGTCATCCATTTTAATACTTTTGGATTGGCTGCAATATCACTGTAGGAGGGCTGAAAAATTATGGTGCAATATCACTGACACTTCTGTGGTGAGCAACTGTTTTATTAATTTATGTCTATGTAGTATTTTATGGTTCCACAGCATAGATTTCATGCAATCCTCTTTCACATCATTGTAA
Organism: Pedetes capensis; assembly: GCA_007922755.1. Lineage (NCBI taxonomy): Eukaryota > Metazoa > Chordata > Mammalia > Rodentia > Pedetidae > Pedetes > Pedetes capensis. Next base: position 51,650 of record VMDO01001495.1, read on the forward strand.
TTTAATCAGCTAGGGCAAAATATTAAATAAAAGCTGCCCAGAGATTACTGGGAGAAGCCAGATTTCAACATAGGTGTTCTATCTCCAAGTATAAGACTCTTTCCACCCAACATGTTCTAACTATTAAAACAGAAAGTCTTTTTCTCCCTCCCTCCCTTGCTTCTTCCCTCTTCTGCTGGTACCTGGGATTTGTGACAAAGCAGAAACAGCAGCAATGTGATTTGTTAATGTAAAGAATTTGCTTTAAAAAACTTAAAAGCTATTTTGTCAAAGAAATATAAAGAGGCAATGGTGCAATGGCAAGAATACTGGCCTAGAAATCAAGAGAATAAGGATCGGTTTACTCTCAGATACACAGGATCATTGTTTCTCTAGACATCTCAGATTTGTTCTCTCTCTCAGGAAAGAGCTAGACTAATACCCTCCAAAGACCCTATTCCTAGTTCTAATGTTAGATCTAGCCTAGTATAGGCAATACTACAAACTTACCTTGCTATTTCTTTCCCTTTCAAACTGTTCCTCAAATTGTCTGATTTTTTTCTGAAGTTTTTTGACCAACTGATAAGGTGTTCTGTCTTCTCTTTTTTCATCTTTTGAACTAAAGGATGATCTTCGAATCCTGAATTAAAATGACATGCCAACACTATGTTAAATTTTCAACTATCAATCCTATATCATTTATTGCCTGAATGTATTACTAGTAAATGTATCTTAAAAGTGGAATTAAGTCCCTAACACTAAAGGACAACTAATAAAGAATACTATAAGGAGATAGACCACAAAATTAGCTAGCACAAGTGGTGATGAAAAGAATATGGAATAATTTTTTTTGGACAAAGACAGAAACAAAGATACCTAGCAGCACAGAGTTCTTTTAGGTGTTCAAATTGCAAAGAAAAGTTTCTAACATTCAGAATCAATTTTAAGTTTTAACAAAAACCTCAGGAATCACTCAGCTGTACTTGCTGCTTCTCTTTCAGAGTTCTGTATTTCAGTCATGAATCAATGAATGAAGAATAAACCATGAAGAAATGTTTATGAGAGCAAACCCCATGCATTACATATATCTCAGTGAACTCCAAATCTAAATACAAGAGAAATAATTACAAAAACATGCTTCAGGAAGTAGAGAAGTTTGAACTACAGGCCTGGAAAAATAAATCTCTCAGAGGACCTGGATACATAACAGTAAATGCCTCTTACAAGTACATAAAATAATATACCTAGCAAAGGAAAGTGCTTTAGATGAGAAATCCAGCATTTCTGGATCATGCAGGAAACGCTGGCTTTGCCCAAAGTCTAAACTGCGATGTGATAACACTGGAGGACAATCCTCTTCTAGGGGATGGTGATTCATTCTTCCAGCTTGGGGAGAAAGCTGAGCTTCTCCAGACTCAGAGTCCTCCTGCCAAGACTTAAAAGCAGGAAATGGCTCTGTAAAATAAACAGAAGGAATAGTACCATGGGTCTCGATTCTATATGGAAAAGAATCATAAAATATCAGCTATTTGTTTCTTTACCATTATGTAGGGATTCATATATTTAATATGTATTTCTAAAAAATCAAAACAAGAGATACTAGGATCTTCATAATACCTTTTATAGTTTAAAATGATCCAAGCTTCATTTTTTTTTTTTTTTTTTAGCCCAGAGTTCTATTTTCATATAAGGAGCTATACCTTAAATTTCTGAACTCAGTGGCAAAGCAAAAAAGAACACTGTCAAGCTTTTTAAAATTTAATTCTTTTTTTTGTTTGTTTTGCTTTTTGCAGTACTGGAGTTGAACCCAGGGTCTTGCACTTGCATGCTTTGCAAGTGCTGTACCACTAAGCTGTACCCCCAGCCAATGTTTTTACTTTTTTTTTTTGAGACGGGGTCTTGCTAAATTACAGACTGCCTCTGGTCTTGAACTTGCAATCCTCCTACCTCTACCTCCCAAGCCACTGGAATTACAGGCTGTGCCACCATGCCCACCTTAAAATTTAATTCTAAAATTGCTACTTAATATAAGCCTAGTTTAGTATACTAAAGATATTATACAGAAAAACATTATTTTTCCACTAAAGTTTTTATTAAAAAACACAGAACAGCCATATGAACTGTCCCTCATTATCAAGTGGCTATGTTAAGATGTAAGCCTGCAGCCATGCTACCCTGGCATCCAATCTAGTCAGATCTCAGAAGCTAAGCAGGGTCGGGCATGGTTAGTACTTGGATGGGAGACCACCTTGGGAACACCAGCTGCTGTAGGGTTGGGAGAAGGTCCTGGCAGCCCATTCCCAAAAAGCAATCAGCCACTGAAAACCCTACAGCAGAGAAGCATTGAAATAGTGCCGGGCATGGCACAATGTCAAGGAGTGTTTCATCTGTTGTACATAGGGTCGCTATGAGGCAGACACGATTCTGTGGCACCTAACTACAATAACGGGCTGGGATTTAGCTCAGTTGGTAGAGCGCTGCGCTGCAGTCTCTGAGGTCCTGAGTTCAATTCCCAGCGCTGCAAAAAAATGGGAGAAGGACCTGGCAATCCACTCCCAAGGCAATCCCAAAACAGTCTGCCATTGAAAACCCTATGAGGGTCGCTATGAGTCAGATACCGACTCGACGGCACCTAACAACAACAACAACTACAATAACAACATGTTAGGATATGGGTGCTCTTCCCCACGCTGCAAAGAACACTCAGAAATGGAGTTCTCTGATTCCTTAAGAATTCCAATATTTCTAAGAGAGGATCTAATTTATCTGTTAGCACTGGCTTCTAACATTGAACAGTGGAGGTTATTTGCTATTATAAGAGATTCCTATGTATAATATATGTTTCAGTAATATCCGCAACAGTATTGAGAGAAAATATAACAGCATTAGTCCTTCTTAAGCACATTCATTTTATTGGAGTTATCCTATATGCTCTCAAATGAAACCATGTTAACATAACTGATATCTCTGCACATATAAGGTTTGATTACATATAGAATATATACAGATCATATACACCATCCACATATACAGCCCAAATACAAAATTACCGGAGTATGGGTGGGGGGGCTTTACAATCTATACATTAGGTTTATTTATTACTAAAATTTAAAACTTTGATGTTATGGCTATTAACAGCAAAAAAAATCAATGGAAAGGTGGCTTGACAGTGTCAAAATTCAAAAGTTCTATTTTCTTATTCTTCACACTATAGTTAAGATTGCTGCTTTAGTATTTATTTTAACTCTATTACCTATTTAAAGCATTATCTTTCTTTTAAGGTTCTCAGAAGACAATTTAGTTTGTTTTTGAAGCCTGGATCAAACTGGTAATTAAAAATTCAGTACAAAGTGTGCAGTCCCACAATAAAACCAGCAATAAAGTGATTTCAAAGCAACCCTTGTACCTGTGTCCCAGCAAATGTAACTAGTAACAAATATTTTATGAGGAATCTCCTGTTTTAAGAAAAGAAGGAAATAACAAAAAAATAATTTTTTCTGGGTATCATTTTTAACCCAAAACAGTTTTCCTGAGATTTGGGGACAGCAGGAGAAGGGCTAATCAAAAGACAAACAGTGAACCATAAAAAGGCAAGAAAACTAAACTATGGTGAACCATACTTACCCTCCCCATCTCTCTGCAGATGCATTGTTTTGAAATCAATGAGGGGAAAAGTGATAGGGCATGACGCTAATAAAATGGAAAAAAATGGCAAAAAATACTAAAGTGAACACACAGCACAGTCAGAACAAACCATACACATAACACAAAGCCAAAGATACCAAAAACATTTCCCTGAGACCAGTTAGGCATTTTGCTTGAAAACTTTTTTCAAGGAAATTACTACTAACCAATCTTTAATAAACACAAACTATATATTTCCATTTAAGCAAGGCAAAAAAAATTATTTTATTAAAACTCAAACATAAAACTGAAGAAATGGAAATTCTTCAGGTACTGCTTGAAGCTTTTCTGTATAATTGATCTGACAGGAAAAAAAAATTATCCCTTACAAGGGCTAGGAGCGTAGCTCAGTGGTTAAGTCTTGCATAAGGCCCTACATTTGATCCCCTGTAAGAGAAGAAAAGAAAAATGAAGAGGAGAGGAAAAGAGGGGATGGTAGGAGTGGAAAGGGGAAGTGAGGAGAAAAACAATCTCTCTTGGTTTATACTTTGAAAAGATCATACTACTGTATTTCATTCCAGAGTTGGCAGGAGAGAATCTGAGGGAAAGATGGTGTCTGTCACCATTAATAGCCAAGATATTTTAAATAGCTGCTACTAATTCATACTGATGGTAGACATGTGAAATCTGCTTGCTGACTGTATTCTACTGACTATCCTTTCAGGAAAACAAAAAATAAAAACTATATATTAAGGAATAATGAGGTAGGCCTCAATTTGGAGTCACTCCCACTTCTTTACTAGCAGTCAACATCAAACAAAATATGTCTGATTTCAAAGCATCCAAAGTCTAAAGGATTTTTTTATCTTAAGGAAGACGTTTTTATTTAAAATATCCTAACAGCTAATTGTGGAAAATCAATGCTCATATTGGTGGCAAAGTTGGTAGGAACAATACAGTTTACTGGCAGCCATTTTCTTAAGCACATATAAGGTTCAGGGGTGGGAAGTTCTCTCAGCTGTCTACTATCATTGCCTTTCTGGGGGTCACTGACCCTATGCTTGGAAAAGGCAGCAGAAGGCCTGCATGGATTTGTCATGACTGTTGAGCCAGGTAGGTAACAGGTTAGCTCAGGCATTATAAATCAGGGATCAGTGGTTCACAGGGAACCTCCTTTCCTTACAACAAGCTAAAGGCGCTGGATTCTGACAAGGAAAAAAAAGACAACACAGTGTCAGGTTCTCCTTGGGTACCCTCCAGAAAGCTGAAGCTAGAGAAGAAGTGCCCAGTCTCCCCAGACAATGGAAAACACTCTTCTATGCTTAAAATTTAGTATCAGGACCCCCAAAGATCACAAATGACTATTTATCTGCATCTTCTAAGAAGCAGCAGCAGAACTGCATCATCAGAATTCCAGCTTTATCTTTCTGAGTCTCCTTTCCTATTACGGCTCCAAAGGATGCTCTACTAGCTACTACTACTTTTCAATGAGGATGCCTCAATACCTAAAAAGGACATTTGATTTTCACAGCCATCAGTATGCTAACATATGCTCTTAACTCTGGGGAACTTCTTCATAAATTCCAAAATTCCCAAATAAACCCAAAACATAGCAAATGAAAGGCACCTTGCTGATTTAGTCTAACTTAAAGCTTAGAATATGCCACTGAGACCTAAAAATAGGAGGTAGGGGGACAGCAATAAAGACTGGCACACACAAAGACTTGGTTGGGGCTTTAAAAAAAAAAATGCCTAGACCTAATAAAAACAAAACAAAAACAAAACCACACACACACATCACAACTATGATCAGATGAGTAGACTTAACGGTGGCAAAAGGAGTTCATACTATTAGCATTGCAATTCCTCTTATTATTGCCATTATATCATTGGATAACTTGCTAAAAGTGAAATAACCCAGGGATTTTCACCCAACTGAACAAATATGTAACTAGCCTTAAGATTCCTGAGTTGTCTCATTTTCTCTCTACCTGGGAAGGTTTATGATCCAGACAGCCCCATAGATCCAAACTTTTTACTTATTTACCCCCTACACACATTTTATGTCAAGGTTGACAAAAATATGGCAAAGTTGAAAGAATTTTACAGTGAATATCCATATACCAATCACCTAGATTCTACAATTAACATCAAAATAACCTGCTTTATAATACTTATCCCATCTCATTAAGCATCTTTTCTTTCATGGATTTTAAAATACACTGCAGATGTTGATATTTTCACCCATAAACACTTCAGCATGCAAATAATTCAATTAAGTTCAATATTTCACTGTTTTTGATTCTCTTCATGTAAAAAATTCATATACAATGAAATGCAAAAATCTTAAAACTTTTTGTGAATTTTAAGAAATGCATATACCTACATTGCTTGTTAAATTTAAACTTTGTGTCCTGGTGCAAATTATTAGGGTTGCCCTATACTTTTATAACCTAATAGGGAGACAGAGATATGAAACAATATTTGCTCATAGGTACCCTTGAAGTTCATTTTTTAAAAAAAGTATTCCTGATGATCATTGGAAAAGCTAACTAAATGCCCTGTGTTTAAAGAGGGAGACTGTATCCAATTTAACAAGTAACAAAAGCCTCTGCTGAGGTGATTTTATTTTCTTAATCAATTTTTTTTTTTCTTTTTCTTTTTCTTTTTTTTTGCAGTCCTGGGGGTTGAACCCAGGGCCTCGCTCTTGCATGCTTTGCAAGTGCTGGACTACTGAGTTGCACCCCAGCCCCCCACCCTTTTTTTTTTTTTTTTTAACTTTTTTTGAGACAGGGTCTCGCTAAGTTAGGCAGACAGCCTCTGGTCCCGAACTTGCAATCCTCCTACCTCCGCCTCCCCAGCCCCTGGGATTGATTACAGATGTGCCACTGCGCCCAGCTTTTTTGAGACAGGGGCTTGCTATATACCCCAGGCTGGCCCCGAACTTATAATCTTCCTGCTTCAGCCTCCTGAGTGCTGGGATTACAGGCTTATGCCACCATCCCCATTTCTAATATCCATTTTCAAAGCCAATGGATCAAACAGAGAAGTTCTAATTCATATGAGATAGCTGCCTCATAATCTCCCACAGTGTACTTGAGTAAAAAATTCACTCATTCACTTTATATAAAAGGGAGAACAGAAGATCAAAATGAGTAAGTCTGTGAAGAAAAAGTCAGCAGACTCATTACTCCTTTCATTAATTTCAGTCACAAATAATACTATCAGGAAAATAATGTGTGTAAAATTACCTTCCCATTTATCACCATCAGAAACATTCTTCAGATCTAAATGTGGAATTTGGACACATGCTGCTTCACCTTGAACACCAACACTTTGACCTCTTGGCACTTCTGGTTCAGTGTTGGCATTCAAATCATGTCTCTTGCTACTAGAATCCTATATTTTAAAATAAAGAATACAATTCACAACCATGAAACTTTTCACCTCCAGCTTAAAGACAACCAACATATATCCTTACATAGCCTTTATTAGTTTACTGTGCTTACAAAAAGCCACCTGTCCCACTTCTACCATCCAAACTATTTTCAAATATAAATGCACAGTTTTACAATATGTCTTACTAGAAGATAAAATTTGGATCTCAAAGTCAGTAAAGTATTTTTATAACCAACCATCTTATAACCAACAGTGGCAAATTAGATTGCTGCTTAACTGTTAACATACCTGATAAGAATATTCATATTTCCAGCCCCTTTAAATCTATTCAATGCAAAAGTTAAAGGCAAGATATGATAACTGATACATTAACCCTGGGCAACTTTTTTAAGAACCATAAGATAAAAATAGTTCTTACCAGAATCAAGTGTGACAATTTATCACTGTCAAATAACAAATATTCTTTCCTAAAAATAGAAATAAAGTTGTTAGTATATTAACAATAAAAAGGTCACTATTATTACATATTTCTTACCTAGATTCCTCTCTTCGCCAATATAGCTAGCACTTAAAATGTAAGAAGAGAAAATGACAACTGGGTGTATCCATTCTTTGGAGCCCTATATCTGAAATCACACAATACTAAAAAGATCCACAGAATTACTTCAGGTTTAGGAAAATTAAGTAGAACTCCCCACACTACCCCCTCCACACACAAAACCACCTCCCAAAAGAAAAGTCTTTATGAAAGAAAAATTAAAAACCACAATAAATAAAAACCAAAGTAATGAATGCATAATGGGAAAGACTTTATAAAATAACTGTTATTTTTAACAAATGGTTTTATTCTCCCCACTCTGAGACTTTTAAATATTTTTTAAGTGTAAGTCTGTCCTTAAACTCTTTCCTCAAGACATAATAGCTAAAATAAAAAATGGGAATTTTCCTTCACTTTTTACTCCCCCAGAGAAACTAATCTCTATTAAATAGAGTGTCACAAATGACCTCTACCTATTTCACCAGTCAACAGAACATCTGCTATTATACAACAGGTTATTCATATGCCCATTGTGGAAAAGTTCTTTTCCCCAAAGACAAGTGTGGCAATTTACAATATATACTAACTGGTCATAATAAGAGTCTCCAACCAGAGACAGGCCTTGATCTAAATACGGTATGTCATCTCTTCATTTATATAATTACTTTACTCTTGCTGAGCTTGAGAAATTACTAAATTCCCTGCCAAGCTAAAGGCTTTCCTTTGCTTAGGGTGGGATTAAAGGGTATGATGCACATATTCCACCCTAGCAGACTAAAAGATCTAATGACCTAAATTTGAGAAATATGATTGTTAAACATGCAAAATGTAATTCACCTAGCCAAGGTATTCTTTGGATCTAAAAACAAATTTGCTAACCTATATACAAGTTGAAGAGGAAAGAACTTTCTCCAAAAAGATTGAGTCCTCACTAAATGGATCCTTATTGCTCTACCAAATCCAGATGTCATCATTCTGGGGATGCCTGTTAATGCTGTTAATCTTATATCTTCAGCCCATAGCTCCAAAACTCCCTGGGCTGGAAGAGGATCATTCCTGCCTCCTGAAAGGAAGCACAAGGAACTGCTGTAAGCAGGAAATCTGTGGACCTTCAGAGTATGAGGACACTCCAGAGACATGGCTCCAAAGAATTTACTTACCCTCAGAGAACAGGTTTCCTACAATTAAAAGAGACAATGGCTTTAACACAAGTTTACCCTGGCTAACTGACTACCAGCAAATCAGTAATGCTATTTTGGACCTCTCGATATTTACAGTCTAGTTTTCAATTTTATTACTGATGTGTTTTCAGAATATCAGATTATGTTTCCTAAGAAAGTTGTAATACAATTCTTGGCAGTATCTGAAAGAATGATACAAAGAGTAACAACACCCAAGTCCTATCCAGTGGATTTAAACATTCTAGAAAGCTTCTACTCAAAAGGACTCTATCTGAATGGGAGGCTGCATTTGGTTGAAATCTCATTGCCTTAGGCATCTCACTCTCTGTTGTACTGTAGGCCAGGGAGGTAAACAAGCACCAAATGCATTAAGACTGCCCCAGGAAAGGGTAAAGAAACATCTACCTATTTGTTGAAGCAAATATAATTTTTAGTTAGCTAGCTATAGTTACAAGACCATGAATTAACTGACAAGTATACCCATGAAATCAATAAACTCTAATTATTCTACAGATCAAATGAAAATTTTAGTTATTTCCAAGAAGCTGTGTTCTTATCTCTGAATGTTTTCCAGGTTATAACTAATATATTTCTGAAGCTAAGCAACTCTGAATACCTATTAACACTTAATATGCTTTATGCCTACTATTAAAACAAGCAGCATGAACTTTACCTAAACTATATGTTATAATGGATATATTCATTTATAAATTTCATCCCAAAATCTGTAAAGAACTTCCAATTTTTAAAATCATTTATCAGCAACAAGAGAAATACTCACCTGTCAAGATAGCCATCTTCACTATCACTGTGCTCAATGCATGGCTCTAAGAGTATACCTATAGACTGACAAAAAGAACACCACCTCTGTATTAATGGAGCTCCCAATACTCATGTATGAAAGTTGCCAATCTAAATTAAGATATTAGATTACAGGCTAACAGTCCTCTTTAAATTATAATTTATAATAGTCAATTGGAAATGGCAGCTCTTGGTACAGACAGTAATTTATCTTTCCTCAAAATATGAATCATATTAAGTATAAGGAGGACACTGTATTTCTCTCTACCCTATTATTAGGTAATACGCATCTCCACTACTATTCTCCTTCCTAAGAATTCTCTCCTTCAAAACTGATGGTCTTAAGGGCTGGAGATGTACCTTAGTGGTAGAGTGGTAGAGTGGTAGAGTGCTTGCCTAGTTTGCTCAAAGTCCTGGGTTAAATCCCCAATACCACAAAACAAACAAACAAACAAACAAACATGATTTTCTGATCCTGCCTGTCTCCTGCTGCTTGCTTTGTTTCTCCTCAAGCATAATGATATAAGTTGGTAACTTTCTAGCAGGAAAGAGAAGAGTTTTGGAGGACTTCACCAGATCCTTGTATTGAAATAACAACTATTTTCCACACAGGTGTCCCTGTGAACCTCAGAAACACAGGAAAACAATCCTCCATTTTCCAATGAGTTTAGTGATCCTACCTCATCCCACAAATTAAAAGCCTTCCAAGTCTAATACAAATGTCCTGAGCATTCTAACAAAATAAACATTTTGGTATTTTTGATGATCTCTAAGATCAATAAAAACTTCAATTATTCTTAGATTCCTTAGAAATTACCACTTGTCTAGTTTTATCTGATATAAAAGGTCCAAAATTATCTGAACAAAAGTATCAAACTACTTCTTCCTATTCCAGCTCCATATTGTCATGAGGCTTAACTATCTCTTATTCTTCAAACAAAACAATCTATAGCAGCAGACTAAACACAATAGCAAAAATGAGAATCCAGCTGTCTTCTAACAGACATTAATTGTATTTATAAATTCAAAATAATTCAACCCCTCAAAATAAAAAATTTTATAAAAATAATTGTCTATTAAAAGGAAAGCAGCAGCCAGGCATGGTGGCGCACGCCTATAATCCTAGGGGCTCGGGAGGCGGAAGCAGGAGGATCACAAGCTCAAGACCAGAGGCAGTCTGTGTAACTTTGTGAGACCTTGTCTCAAAACGTAAAAAAATGGGCTGAGGGTATAGCTCAGTGGTCCAGCACTTGCAGAGCATGCAAGCACAATGCCCTGGGTTCGACCCCTATACCCACCCCACCAAAAAAAAAAAAAAAAGAAAGAGAGAGAGAGAGAGAGAGAGAGAGAGAGAGAGAGAGGGAGAGAAAGAAAGCAGCCAGGCACGGTGATGCACACCAGTGATTCCAGCTATTGAAGAGGGTGAGGCAGGAGGATCTCTGAGGCCAAGTGGGCAACACAGTGAAATGAGAAAGAAAAGAAAGAAAGGAAAGAAAGAAAGGAAGGAGAGAGGAGCAAACTTACTTAAATATTGCCATGAATGAATTTACCATGAATGTTTAAGTGAATGAATTGCCATGAATGTTTAAGTTAATTACTATTTTTTAAATTTCTCAGTTTTCATTTCTAATATGGTAAATATTGATAGATATAACTATATAAACAAATGCTCAATAATTTTAAAAGTAAATGGGTTCAGAAACCCAGTGTAAGAATCAGTGATCTAGAAATCAGACTTCAACAACCTCATAGCTTTACATTCTAAAGGTTTTTAGGCAAATAAAGAACCATTATCTAATATTTAAAACATTACCCAGACCCAACATTTAAAGTGAGCCTTGATATCTCACTTATAAAGAATCAAACTTAAGTCCCAGTTCTACCTTTTTCATCATAACTGAGAATAACAATCATTTTACTTGTCTGCCTTAGAGTAATTATGATACAATCAAAAGAAATGGCTTGTAAGAAAATCTAGAAATCTGTATTATAAAGGCATACTATTCCATCACCAACTCTTATTTAACCTGTAACTTTTTAAAATTATGAAATAATTGAAACAAAGTACAAAGACTAATGTAAATTATACCCCATACCCTATAGCCAGATTTGGGCTATATAATTGTTTTGTTTGTTTTTAAACAGGGTTTCACTATGTAGCCAGGCTAGCCTCAAACTCAAGACCCTCCTCCCTCAACCTCTCGATTGCTGATAATATAGGCAATGGACCACTATGACAGGCACTAGGCAGGGCCTTATGCAAGCTGGGTGAGTGCTCTACCACTGAACTATATCCTCAGTCCCTAGGCAATGTAATTCTTAAATTTGCTTTTCAAATAGCGAAGAGTAGCATACAAAAGGCAATTGGAGGCAATATAAAAGAACAATGAACTGACAGAAGTAAAAGCTGACAATCTGGCAGTGAAGGAGGTAGATGAAATTAAAACCAGATGCACAACTGTGCTCTTAAGTAGTATTGCCCCAGGACAAAGAAAAATAAGAGTCACTAGCTGGGCATGATGGTACACATCTATAATCCCAACACTTAGGAAGCTGAGGCAGGGGGGTTGATGAATTCAAGGCCAGCCTGGTGTACACAGCAAGTTCCAGGCCAGCCTGTGCTACACAGCAAGACCCTATCTCAAAAACTACAAATAAATAAATAAATAAGAGTCACTAACATCAGGTTAGAATACTACTAGAGTTCAACATAACAGACTAGGATATATATGCTTTCTTTAGAAACTAGCTACAATGTATGTTTCATCCCCTGAATTTTACTTTTTCAGAATTCATTCAAGATAAAACATTCCAGCTGGATGTGGTGGCTCACACCTGTAATCCCAGTGAATCGAGAGGTGGAGGTACAAAGCCACAGGCAGCCTACATAACTTAGCGAGACCCTGTCCCAAGATTTAAAAAAAAAAAAATAGAAAATGTACCCAAAAGCAATGTAATAGCTGCACAATGGATATGTTGTTGTTGTTGTTAGGTGCCGTCGAGTCGAGTCCGACTCATAGCGACCCTATGTACAGCAGATCAAAACACTTGCCGATTCTGTGCCAGGCAAACGATCTTATTTATGTTTAAGCCCATTGTTGCAGACACTGTGTCAATCCATCTAGTGGAGGGTTTTCCTCTTTTGCGTTGGCCTGCCACTCTCCCAAACATGATGTCCTTCTCCAGGAATTGATCTCTCCTGACTACAATGGATATAGCGAACACCTTATTACTCTGTACCCCACGAACATTTACCAATAAAGGGGAAAGAAATTAAAAATGGGCTAGGGGTATAGCTTAGCTGTAAAGCACTTGCAAAGCATGAAGCACTTGCAAAGCATGCATAAGGCCCTAGGTTCAACTTCCAAGAACCACACACACACACAAAAAAAATTCCTTTGTACAATAGGGAAGAGTTTTATCTTTTTCTAAAATGTCAGCTGCCAAAATAATTGATACCTTCTCCCCTTCCTGGCCCTCTCCACAAACATCCTCAAAAGGAAGGGTAAAGCACTCTGGGTCTCAATTCATATAACCTATGGTCATGGCAGTAGCAGTAACAGTAAGAGCAGCAGCTTCAGCAGAGTCACACCAATGTCTTAGGGGATATCAGGGTTTACTGCCAGGAGGTAATTAAAGCCTGGTGGACATTTCCAGTATTCTATTCTCCACCTATTCCTTGTTGTTGTTAGGTGCTGTCGAGTGGATTCTGTATCCTTCTCCTATTTTTGCAGTGCTGGGAATCGAACCTGAGCCCTCAGAAAGTGCCATCAGCATTCTGCCAACTAAGCTAAACCCCAACCCTACCTATTCCTTGTTGTTGTTGTTGTTGTTAGGTGCCATCAAGTCGGTATCCGACTCATAGCGACCCTCATAGGGTTTTCAATGGCTGTTTTTCGGGATTGCCTTGAGAGTGGATTGCCAGGTCCTTCTCCCATTTTTTGCGGTGCTGGGAATTGAACTCAGGACCTCAGAGACTGCAGCGCAGTGCTCTACCAACTGAGCTAAATCCCAGCCCGACTTATTCCTTAGCCATCTATAATTAGTGCTTCCACATTGCTTAGTTCTACATCTTCCCATCTCCATCCACCTCTGATTAAGCACGCTAGTTATTTCTTATAAATGGGCTAAGTATTCCCAATTCTATTCTGCACAATTTCATTTGTTTGACAAAATCTTAATAAACTGTGTATTAGGAGAGCTCAAACTAGCCCACTCACTTCTATGAAACTAATGTGGTCAAAACTTATGAGGTAGGCTGGTGGTGTAAGCTCAGTTGTAGAGTGCTTGCCTGGTATGTGTGAGGTCCTGGGTTCAATCATTAGCACTGCAAAAAACAAACAAACAACAACAACAAATCCAACCTCCAAAAACAAAACAAAGAAATCTGACGAGGTTACACTATTCTAACTCAGAATTGGTAAATTACAGGCTACTGGCCCAATCCAGCCAGCTGTCAATTTTTGTACTGTTAGTAAGAATTTTTTTTTTATTTTTAAATGGTCAAGGATCAAAAGAATAATATTTTGTGACATATGAAAATTATTTATGGGCCTTAAAATTGAATTTCCTATAAAGTTTTATTGGAACAATAGCCATGTTCATTTGTTTATATATTTTCTTTGGCTGCTTTTATGCTACCACTACAGAGTTAAGTGGGGTTGTGGTTTAGCTCAGTTGGTAGAGGGCTCATCTGTACTCTCTGAGGCCCTAGGTTTGATCCCCAGCACCCCCCTAAAAAATGGGAGGACATAGCAGCCCACTCCTGAAACAATCCCAAAATAATCAGCCATCAAAAACCTTATGAGGGTCACCATGAGTCAGACATGACTCAACAACACCTAACAACAGAAACTCTATGCCCAAAAAACCTGAAACATTTACTATCTGACCCTTTACAAGATGTTTGCTGACCTCTACTCTATCCAATCTTACACTTTCCTGGACTCCAGTTACTTTTTACTTAAGTCCCCTGAATCATGCCATACCATAATATACTTGAAACGTATATATCCTTGTCCAACTCCTATTCCCTTACTCTGGTGACTTCATTGCTGCCACACAGTAGGCAGCAAAGTTCCAAGTTTCTAACCACCTCAATATGTATTCTCCACTCTGGTCAACTTTTTTTTTTTTTTTTGTGGTACTGGGGGTTGAACCCAGGGCCTCACGCCTGCATGCTCTGCAAGTGCTGGACTGCTGAGCTGCACCCTCAGTCCATTTTTTCAGTTTTTGAGACAGGGTCTCACTAAGTTACACAGACTGCCTCTGGTCTCGAACTTGCAATCCTCCCACCTCCGCCTCCCAAGCTGCTGGGATTACAGGCATGCACCACCGCGCCCGGCCCCTGGTCAACTATTTTATCAATGCCTTTACCAATATGATCACTTTATGATCAGCTTTCTGTTCTACAGCAGAAAAATGCTACAAGAAAACTGACACTTATGATGTAACTGACTATGTGGTTCATTACAAACTCATGCCATCAAATTTCAGCTAGACCTACATTGGTACTCACTTCTGTTTGGTCTGTGTGATTTCCTTCCATGGGGACTCTTGCACAACTTTACCTATCTCTTCAGATTCCAATTCCTATTCTGCAAATGAGGCTTTTTTTTTTTTTTTTTGGCATTACTGGAGGGTTGAACCCAGGGTGCTGCACATACTTTGCAATCACTCTCCCAGCCCATTTTTAAATTTTTATCTTGAGACAGGGTCTTGCTAACTTATGCAGGCTGACTCTGGCCTTGAACTTGTGATCCTCATGCCTCCGGTTCCCAAGTCACCACGACTACAGGCATGTGCCACTGCACCCAGCTGGCATTTCATTTTAAAATAGTCAAAATGTATGAAATAAGACTCCCCCAAACACCTCTCAGTTCAAAATTACTGTTTTAAAAGTGGCTTTCTATAAAAAGCTTTGGTTAAAATATTAAAATGCAATCTGATTGCAATCTGATTTCCTTATACTGCAAGTCAATTTCAGAGAAACAGTCTTCAAAATTCTTGTGTTCAAGTCCAGTGCAGTGGCACAAGCCTATAATCCAAGCAATTTAGGAGGCAAATGCAGGAGTATTGCAGGTTCCAGGCTAGAGGCAGCCTGTATAATTTAGCAGGATCCTGTATCAAGGCAAAAAGAGGACTGGTGGTGCAGCTCAGTGGTAGTGTCCACACAAAAAGAATGTGTGAGGCCATGAGTTCAACCCCTAGTACTGGGGGGAAAAAAAACCCTGTTTTCAATAATCAGGCAAAGAAAAAGAAAAGGCCACCACATTCAACTTTTAAACTCATTAACAAGCACATAAATGAACACTAAACTTACTTCTTTTCTTCCTATTTTACTTTTTATAAGTAAAAATGAAAAAAAAATTATTTTTCCTTAAAATATTTACAAAATGAATATAATGAAAAAATTCTTAAAATTAACACAATGCTATAAGGAAAATATTTTTAAACGTTAAAGGAAATTAAATGTCAGCATAAGATTTCCCTAAACCATTTCCTATTTTATTTCTATACATTTGACTCTCATCACCTTTTCTTTTTAATTTTTAATTTTGATCTAACTTTTAGGGGGAAAAAACCCCAGCCCTTTTGACATACCTAAATTTTTATGGCTATGGCTACTTTTCCCCCCAAAAGCTCTAAAGCAGTTCTCCTGAGGTCTCCTCAACCCCTGCCCCTTTTCCTCTCCTACTCAAGTGATTGCTTTGGCAATTTCATTCACTCATAGTCAAAATGAGCACCATCACCAACCAAAACTTAAGACTCAAATTTCTGCTTTATATTCACATTGATATCCCAGGTATACAAAAGTGACTTTTTTTATCTTCCACATTATATCGTACCACAATATCCTGAACTCTACAATTAGCAACATTTTGTTAACAGGCAACATTTCTCTGTATTTCTTACTCATGTTATCCATTTAGTCTCACAAATTCCTAACAAAAATTGGCCCTATAAAAGACCAAGTTCTAAATTCCTCTCTCCAAAAAGCTTTCAAGAATTACCTTGGCCAGAAGTTCCTCCCTCCCCTCTATAAGATGAGAGTACTTCATTTCTATTCTGTATATATTCTGTATTATAAACTGGTTATTCTTTTATAAACTATATGTCTAAATTATCTAGTCACTGAAAGCTTAATTAGGTGTTTTTGTTTGTATTTTCCAAGTATCTATGTATTACATGTTACATATTCAAATAAAAAGAACATCATTAGCCAGACATGGTGGCACATGCCTGTAATCCCAGTGGCTCAGTAGGCAGAGGCAGGAGGATTGCAAGTTTGAGAACAGAGGCAGTCTGTGTAACTCAGCAAGACCCTGTCTCAAAAAAGTAAAAAAAAAAAAAAAAAAGAAGAAGTGCTAAGGGTGCAGTTCAGTGGTCCGGCACTTGCAGAGCACACAAGCGTGAGGCCCTGGGTTCAATCCCTAGTACTGCAAAAAAAAAAACAAAACAAAAGATCATCATTGTATTTCAGCTGAAAAGAGGGAAAATACTTTTCTTTTTGAAGTCAAGAACCCATCATCTATAATAGTTTCCTAAAACCAATTGTAGAAAGAAGGAATTACTGTTTTCTTTTTTCTTTTTCTTTTTCTTTTTTTTCCCCTGGTTTTGCAGGATTCAATCCAGGATGTCAGGCATGCTAGGCGGAATTACTGTTTTCTTAACAAATAAATACAAACCAATTTCACTCACCAAATTATGTGGTGAATTTCCTACTATGTGGCAGATGTGATTCATTTATTTGGTCTTATATTCAACAAATATATATTGAGTATTTACTATGTGTTCTAGACAATAAGGATACAATAATGAACAAAAACCTCAGACAGAAACCTTAGCCCCCATGAAATTTATAGTCTAATGGTAAGAAACAACTAATAATTTAGAAGATATGTACTATGATGATAACACTATAAAAAGAAGAGGTAACAGGAAAGAGGGACAAAAATTTCGGAGACTAAGGTGAGGTGGGTAAATGAAAGGGCTAGCTATTACATACAGAGTGATAAGGATATTTCTTACCTGGTTATTTTCTTGATCCTCAAATATAAAATCTTGCTGCATAACTTCATTGTCTAAGTTAGTACCAGCCACAGGTTCTGAACAGTCTCTGTTACTAATACTGGCATTAATAATATCATCAGCAATATCAACCCTAGTAATGAAGATTTTTAAAAAATTACATTAGGCCAAATAATGAATATGTAATGCCTTAAAAGAAGTTAAGTACCAGTAATGATCCAAAAACTTCTACTTGTTTGATTCTGAGTTTTGTTGTTTTTTTTCTTTTTTTAATAGGATCTCATTACATTGTCCAAGCTGGCCTCAAACTCTCAATCTTCCTATCTCAGCCTCCCAAGTGCTGGGATTATAGGTGTGCATCACCAAAATTAGCTAATAAAACACTGACTTGTAAAAGAAAATGTATCCTTTTCATAAAAAGTTCACATTTTTATCTTGCTAATTTAGATTATTAAATCTGCTAAATTTATCTCTATACCTCCTTGGGATGTTGTAGATCTTGTGAAAATGTCCACAGGCAAATGGCTTCTAAACATTTTATGTGCAAAGCCAGGCACTATGGCACAGGCCTGTAAATACCATGGACCTGGGATGCTGAGGAAGGAGGACTGCAAGATTAAGGCCAGAGGCAGCCTACACAATTTAGCAAGACCCTGTCTCAAAGTAAAAAATAAAAAGGGGCTGAGGAGTGTAGCTCAGTGGTTATCACTTGTCTAGCATGTGTGGGGCCCTGCCTTCAACTCCCTAGTACTTAAAAAAAGGAAAGTGCCAAAACAAAGCACTCTCTCATAAATAGTGACCTACTTGTCCTAATTAAATATAAATAAGCACTAGACACCATAATGCCCAACATCTTATCAAACACAACAAGATTAGCTTCCTATTGCAGATTTTCCATCTTACATAGTTCAGAATGTGCAAAATACTGCAGTTTTGTGTTTATGAAAATGATACTACCAACAGTGGAACAAAAGACATTCTTCCCCATGGTGAAAATGACAGTGTTATCTGAGCAATGGGCACAAGTTTCAGGATCCCCACTTAAACTAAGTATAAATTCCAAGGAATTTGCTCATATTATATCCTTTGAGATGTTTCTCCACTATTTCTAACTTAAATACCACTTATTTTTTCCTATTCAGCCCAAATACTCCCTATAAATCTAGCTGCATAAAGTTTTTATTTTTTTAGTTTTTTATGTTGTTGTTGTTTTTCTTTTTGCAGTGCTGATGATTGAACCCAGGGCATCACACATGCTAGGCAAGTACTCTACCAGTGACCTGTATCCCTAGTCCTCAGCTATGTTAAGTTCTAATCATGCCTTCAAAGCACGAAAATCAGAACCATCATCACATGGAGATGCAGTGGCTGGCAATACCAACCACAGTACACCTGCACTTACACAATAAAGTATTCCTAAAATAAAAAGTCTATTGGGCTGCGGTTTACTTCAGTTGGTAGAGCACCACTCTGTGCTCGCTGAAGCCCTCAGTTTAATTCCCAACGCCATAAAAACAGGAGAAAGACATGGCAATCCACCCCCAAAGCAATTCTGAAATGGCCATTAAAAACCCTAGGAGTTTCGCTATGTATGAGTCAGACAGGACCCAATGGCACCCAACAACAAAAAATAAAAATTCCAACCACCTGTTTTCATGTCTATTAATATTTTTCCTTTCATATTAATGTCTATTCTAGTTAGCCCTTTAAAAGTCTTCTTTAAAAACTCACTCCCAACTGGGCACAGTGGCCCACACCTGTAATCCCAGTGACTCAGGGAAATGGAGGGAGGAGGATCACGAGCAAGGCCAGAGGCAGCCTGCGTAACTTAGCAAGACCCTGTCTCAAGATAAAAAATAAAGAGCCAGGCATGGTGGCGCACACCTGTAAATCCCAGCAGGTTGGGAGGCAGGCAGGAGGATCACAAGGTCGAGACCAGAGGCAGTCTGCGTAACTTAGTGGGACCCTGTCTCAAAAAGTAAAAAAAACAAAAAAAATGGACTGAAGGTACAGCTCAGTGGTCCAGCACTTGCAGAGCATACAAGCGCGAGGCCCTAGGTTCAACCTCCAATACCACTAAATAAATAAATAAATAAATAAATAAGATAAAAAATAAAATATGATCAGAAGGTGCAGCCCAGTGGTAGAGCACTTGCAAAATATGTGTGAGGCCCTGAAATCAACCCCCAAGTACTGTGTAAAAATAAAATAAAATTAATTATAAAGTTTTTAAAAAATTAAGTTAAAATTTTAAAAAAAGATAACCAATGGTAACAGGCCAAATGGAGACTGGGGTAACATATACATTACAGGTATGTTAAACTTATAAGACCTTAACTATCAATAGCTAATGTACAAAAACTGTGGGAAGGGGAAGAGCTTGGGGCAAAGGACAACAATTTAAATACCAAAGGATGCAACTGTCCAGAGTTTCATTCAAATGATCAAATGCACTACAATGATGTTAATGTGCTGTTTCTGTACCTACCTGTCTAAATCACTGCATGCCTCTTACAGTGTGACATTTTTTACACAAGAGTCTAATGTTTTAAAATTATTTTTCATACAACATAGTTCCCTTAAAGGCAAGCTCATTATTTCATCCAGTGTTTAGGGAAGAAAAGCTGACTGTGTTGAACTTATTAAAAGATACTTTAGCTGGGCATGATGGCTCATGCCTGTAATGCCAGTGACTCCAGAAGCAGAGGCAGGAGGATCACAGGTTCAAGGCCAGAGGCAGCCTGCATAACTTAGCAAACCCCTATCTCAAGGTAAAAAAAATAAAAAATGGGCTGGGTATGCAGCCTAGTGTTAGAGCACTTGAAAAATATGTGCAGGCGCTGGGTTCAACCCCCAAGTGCCACACACACACACACACACACACACACACACACACACAAAGAGATACTTAATGGACGAGTTATGAGATTTTCAATGCTAATTAAGAATGCACAATTTACAAATACATACAAAGTCACTTTTATACTGACTTTTAGAAATTACCAAGACTCCATTATTTAAGAAAACATACTTTAAGATGATAAAATAATTTTATAAACTTTAGTGAATAACAATAAAATGTTTCTTACTGGCTATTAGGTCTTTCCACACCACAATTAATATTTCCTGCATCATTATTACACTCCAGACTTTGCTGCTGTAAATTCTTAAGCTCATGATCTATGCTGCTCTGCAGATCAAAAAGGTGCTGTTCCACAGCTGCTCTAATTGTTCTTTCTAAAATGCTATATAATACAGCACATGTTAGTGAGAAGCAATCACCCTAACTGGGTATTTGGCCACATAATCTTAAATGTTAAAACCTATGACAATAGAAGAATGGATAAAAAAAATTATGGTACATATACACAACGGAATATTACTCAGCAATAAAAAAATGAAATAATGCCATTTGCAACAAAATTGATGGAACTGGTAATAAGTGAATGAACACCAGCTCAACAAGAGAAATACCATTTGTTCTCATTCATATGTAGGAGCTGAATCATACTTAAAGGAATCATCCTATACATAAGTTGATATATAAAAAGGCACCATTAAACTTAGCGAAGAAGGGATAATATGAAGAGTAGAAAGAAGGAAGGAGGGAACTAGCAAAGGGAAGCAAAGATCGCAAAAGGTAGGATGGGGAGGAGAAACAAAGTAGAGGGATAAAGCAGGAGAGGATAATCTCAGTGTAAATGATGGAACTTCATGAGTACCTGGGACAAATAGGGGAACGTAACCCAAATATGCATATGAGTTTTACTCATTTGAAAAGTTTCCATAAACCTCATAAGTTGATAAAAGTATAACCAAAAGTGATATAATAGCTGCATAATGGAAAAAGCAAGTGCTGTATTACTCTGTACTCCACCAACATATACCAATAAAGGGGGGGAAAAACCTATAACAAGTAAAAAAAAATATTATGGCATTTAAATGAGTAAAACAAAATGTAAAACTAAATATGTAAAAATAGTACATGATAACTGGCTTAAATTTTAAAGTGAAATCTGCCAAGATAAATGGTCATATGTCACTATTATTGCTTTAGTAGAATGGCTCAATTGTCCCAATAACTCTTCATTGTATAAAATACCATTTAAAAAGATACATTTTTCAAAGCTAAGTTTATAAAGCAAAATAATTTACAAATGATGATCTAAACAAAAGAAACTATAATATTACTCATATCTTTAAAGAAAACCTAAAGTTCTATCAACATTTTCAATTATTTCAGAGGATAAAAATAAATAAATAAAAAATCCAAGCCAAGCACTGTCCGGTGCTGCCTACCTATAACCCTAGCAACTCAGGAAGTTGAGGCAGGAGAATCACCAAGTTTAAGGCCTGAGGCAGCCTGTGCAACTCAGCAAGACCTTGTCTCAAAACTAAACAAAAAAATTTTATAAAGAGGCTGTGAGTGTAGTTCACTTGCCTCACACACCTAAGGCCCTGGGTTAAACCTGTCAGTACTAAAAATAAAACACTAAAATGCAAAATTAAAATAAAATAAAAATCATTGTCTGAAGAAAGCTCATCTTGAGCTGGGCATGGGAGTGCCTGCCTGTAGTCCCAGGATTCAGGAGGCGGTAGCAGGAGGAACAAGAGTTTGAGGCCAGCCTGGGCTACATAGAGAGATGGATGGATAGAAGGAAGGAAGGAAGGAAGGAAGGAAAGAAGGAAGGAAGGAAAGAAGGAAGGAAGGAAAGGGCGGGCTCATCTTTACTTTGGGTAGCAATGCAAGGTTTCTTCATTTGTTCCTATTAAAGTAAATAATAACTAGTTTACTACCTATGTACACTCTTTCCTCAAAAGTGATACGATAAATATATAATTTTCACCTCTACAGGTCGGCAATATTTTAAAATCTTAAAATTTAGTCTTCTGTAAGTATACTACTTACTTTGCAGAGGCTGGTAAGATGCTGGTGGGAGACACATGGGCACTGAAATCAAAAAGAAATTAGCAATAAAAATTTTCAATAATGACTATAAAATATGCTGAAAACTACTACATTTGCATTACCTTGATGCAACTATGCGCTCAGTTTCATAGTTTCAGTTATGTATTAGGCTGAAAATATTTCCTGAATCTTGTTGGTAAAAGTTTCAAATATTAACAAAATAAATTTGAGATAACATATTACTAATAAGACCATAATTTTAAAAGTATTTATTGAATATTTATAAGCCATAAGCCTAACATGCATTTATCTCATTTAATAGTTCTCAATATCCTGGGAGGGGTCACAGTTTAGCCAGTTGGTAGAGTGCTGCTTTGTGCTCTGTGAGGCCCCTAGTTCAATCCCCAGGACCACAAAAATGGGAGAAGGACCTGTTAGCCTACTCCTGAAACAATTCTGAAACAACCAGCCATTGGCAGAGAAGCACTGACATAGCAGTGCCAGGGAGAGTTTCATTCTGTTGTACTTATGGTCTCTATTGAGTTGGACCCACTCATTGGCACCCAACAACAACAATATCCTGGGAGTTAAAACTATTTCTCCCTTTCCATGACATTGAAGTTCAAAAATGGTAATTAACTTGACCAAACGGACACAACCCCAGTTTGGGAACCAAAAAGGCCCTATTTAAAAAGATGTTCTACTGCTAAAACTAAAAAGTAACTAAAAACAACAAAAATTAATAAATCACTGCACAAACATTTCTAGCAGAGAATAACCCTAATTTTCTAAAGAAATTATTTTTCACATAAAAAGATCCTTTAATATACATACTAATGGGAGGGTAACAGGAAAAGGATGTGGCAATCCATTCTCAAAGCAATCCTGAAACCACTGAAAACCCTAGGAGGGTCACTATGAATGGGACCCAATTCAACAGCATCTAAAAACAACAGGAGGGTAGGATATACAATTACTTTATCTGGTACTCACCTGGAGAAACACTGACCTATTCCAAGACTACAGGAAAAATTAGTTATAATGGATTTAACTGAATAGTAGCATTAGCTGTTCAAAAATAAAATAATATAATTATGTTTAAAAATCATCTATCAGATAAGAGGTAAGGTATATTTAAAGTATATCTGTGCCTAAGCACATCTGACATCAGAGCCACCACTTAGCCACAGTGACCCTTGCACCACTGACCTTTTTGACCTATACACCACACCTATAGTCACCTCATCAGTTTCTAAACGCAGATTTTAGTTCTGTAAAGATTCTTTTAAAATTGTGCAAATACAAGCTATGCAACCCGGTGCACAACCATAATCCCAGCTACTCAAGAGGCTGAGGCAAGAGAATCAATCACAGGATCAAGGCAGTCTGCACAACTTAGCAAGATTCAAAAAAAATAAAAACATTTTTTGAATTAAAATTTTTTGAATTAAAAAATTCAAAAAAATTAAAAAGGGACTATGAGTAAGGCTCAGTGGTAAGCACCTGCACAAGGCCCTGGGTTCAACCTCCCACTACTCAAAAAAAAAAAAAAAAAGGAGTGAAAATATGTTCTTTAACCAACACGTAGAACAGTCTATCAAGTTAATGTCCCCAAGAATCACTCTAAGAAACCAAGTGAGTATCATTTACACAACAATCTTCAGGTCTCCCTCAAAAAAGTACATCAATAACAAATTGCAGGACAGCTTTATCAGACAACCGTAAGCCATCTTGGTTAGTACACATAATCCCTCCCATCTATAAAAAATTGTGGAGGTTGGTGGGCTGGGGAGCGCAGCTCACTGGCAAAGCACTTGCCTAGCAAGAGTGAGGTCCTGGGTTCGATCCCTTTACTGCAAAAAAATATATATACATAATATATTTTGTTATTGTTGTTGTTAAGTGTCGTCAAGTTGGCGTCCGACTCATAGCAACTCTACATAAAACAGGCGAAACACTATTGTTAGTGCTTCTCTGTATTCATAGGGTTTTCAATGGCTGTTTGTTTTTTGGGAGTGGGTTGCCAGAGTCCTTCTCCCAAACTTATAGCACCTGGTGTTCTCAGGTGATCTCCCATCCAAGTACTAACCAGGCCCGACCCTGTTTAGCTTCCAAGATCTGATAGGATTGGACATCACAGTGGTATGGCTGCAGGCATATATATTTTAGCTGTCAATATTATGCTGGTTTTCAATCAATGGATTATCCTCAGCTCTAACTGCCTTCATGCTGATCATTTAAGGGAAGTGCTTTTAAGAATACATTCATATTGCTGGGCACAGTGGCGCACGCCTGTAATCCCAGCGGCTCGGGAGCCAGAGGCAGGAGGATCACAAGTTTGAGACCAGAGGCAGTCTGCATAACTTAGCGAGACCTTGTCTCAAAAAGTAAAAAAATGGGCTGAGGGTGCTGCTTCAGTGGTCCAGCACTTGCAGAGCATGCAAGTGCGAGACCTTGGGTTCAACCCCCTGTGCAAAGAAAAAAAAAAAGAAAAAAAAAAAAGAAGAAGAATATATTCATATTTAAAGGAAGTTTTTTTAGAACTTCATTTCTGAAATTAAAAGAGATAAAGGCCACATAAAGGAAAGTGTACCCATCAGTCTTTTTCTAGCAGCTTCATGTGAACTAAAAGTTTAAATATTTAGAGACTTCTGCAGAAAAAAAACAAAAAGAGGCTTTCCCTGAAGAGTCACACAGGATCTTTTTCTAAAATTTTGCTGCAATAATCTATTACTTATATTTTAAATTTCCATTGATTACTACTTAATTATAAAATTAACATTTTATGGGGTATAATCTGCTATGTTCTCTTTGGTAGCAACTGCAAACTCTACCAACAGAGAATATTTTTGTCTTGAGAAACAGTAATTTCATTTTTAATATTGAACTAATCTACTGACAATGTAGTATATATTGAATGGTGTGAGAAAAATTTATTAGTCCAACATCTTTTTCTTCACCATTTAATTTGTCATTTGTGGTAAACTTTTACTGTATCTTATATCAAGTTCTAAAACATTCTAATTACCAACTATGTATTCCACTAGTACATTACTAAAGGCTTACACCATGTCTTAATTTTTGGTAAAGCTTATACCCCCTCTGTTCTTTCTCAGATTTACCATTGTTGGTCACCTGCTTATTTTCCCAGAAAATTTTCACTCTCTTTTATCAGATTATCACAAAAATACTATAATATAAATGGACACAAGATATTTCATAAAGAATCAAATAAACCAGGTGCAACAGTGCCAGCTACTCAGGAGGCTAAAGCAGGAAGATCTTAAGTTCGAGGCCTGCCAGGGCTACATAGTGAGATCAAGGTAAGCCTGGAAAATTTATAGAGACCTTGCCTCAAAAAAAAAACTAAAAAATAAAAAAATAAACAGTTGGGGGTGTAGCTCAGTGGTAGAGTGCTTGCCTACCGTACACAAGGTCCCTGGGTTCAATCCTCAGTACTATAAAAATAAAGAAACAACAAACAAACAAAAATAATCAAACTACAAATTTTCTATTAAAAAAATTGGGGGGCAGTACTGGGAGCCTAAATCGAGGGCTATGCACATCCTTTGCATGTGCTCTACCATGCAGCTGTACCCTAGCCCTTTTTATTTTTTATCTTGAGACAGGGTCTTGCTAACTTATATAGGTTGCCTCTGGCCTCGAACTTGGGATCTTCTTGCCTCAGCCTCCCAAATCACAGAGATTACAGTGTGTGGGGGGCAGAGAGGTACTGCCACAAACTGTTTTCTGTAGCACTATTTTTTTCTAATTTTTTATTAAAAAAAAATTCAAAACTACAGAGAAGTTTTTAGAAATTATGTAAGAACACCTATACACTCACCATCTAGATTCTACAATTAACATGTTACTATTGTGGTAGATTTGTTTCTTTTTCTTTTTGAGACAGTGTCTTCCTAAGTATGTAGCCCAGGCTGTCCTCAAGCTGAAGATCCTCCTGCCTCTGCCTCTTAAGTGCTGGGATGACAGGTGTGTGCTATCATACCTAGCTCAGAATTATTTTTGAAAGAGAACAAATGCCAGGCACAGTGGTGCATGCCTGTAATCCCAGCAACTCAGGAGGCAGAAGGATCCCAAGTTCAAGGCCAGAGGCAGCCCACATAATTTAGCAAGACCCTGTCTCAAAATAAAAAAGTAAAACTTGGGCTGGGAGTGCAGCTTAGTGGTAGAATACTTGCAAAAGCATGTGGGTTCAACTCCCCAGTACCATGGGGTAGGGGGAATAAATATATAAATATATAAATATATAGACTACTGTTGTAGTTAGGTGCTGTCAACTTGGTGTCTGACTCATAGCGACAATACATACAACATGCAAAACACTACTGTTAGTGCTTCTCTGCTATTAATAGGGTTTTTGATAATTGATTGTTTCGGGAGTGGGCTGCTGGATCCTTCTCCCAAGCCTATAACACCTGGTATTCCCAGGAGGTCTCCCATCCAACTACTAACCAGGCCTGACCCTGCTTAGCTTCTGAGATCTAATGGTATCAGACACCACAGTGGTACGGCTGCAGGCTAAAATAGACTAGGGTATATAAAGTCAAGAGACTATTTTGAAATGGTCAGTGTTCATAATGATTAGGAAATACATGGGAAAGTGTTTTGTATGTACATAAATAATATATGCAACCACATCTCAAAATGGCTACATTTAAAAAAAATTTCTTTTCCAGTTCTGGAGATTGAACTCAGAGACTTGTACATGATAGGCAAGTGCTCTAACTCTGAGTTACAGCTCAGCCCTTTATTGTATTTTTCATTTTGAGACAGGCTCTTGCTAAATTGCCCCAACTGGTCTCCAATTCACAATCCTACTGCCTCATACTCCCAAGTAGTTGAAATACAGGAATGTGCCACCAGGCCCAGCCAATAATGTGCTTTCATGGACCACCTTTTCAGTCATTTGACACATGGATTATTTTATTGGAGATCTGAACTCTACCCCAGACCTCAAATACCACAAAGCCAAAGTACATAAGATATAATGGTGGCCTGGGGATATAGCTCAGTGGTAAAGCACTTGCCTAGTAGTACACACAAGACTCTGGCTTGGATCCACAGCACCACAAAAAAAAAAAAAAGAAAGAAAAGAAAAAAGAAAAGAAAGAAAGAAAGAAAGAAAGAAAGGCAGGCAGGCAGGCAGGCAGGCAGGCAGGCAGACAGGCAGACAGACAGAAAGAGAGACAGAAAGAAAGATGGACAGACAGCACTGGCACAAGCATTCACAGACAAACAGAACACAAAAAGGACTCATGATTTAGAACAAAGATGATGTACAAAAAGGGAAAAGGCAATCTTTCAAATTGGGCCCTGATACAATTTGGTATATATATGTTGTTGTTGTTAGGTGTCCTCGAGCTATCTCCGACTCATAGCAACACTCACAGGGTTTTTCAATGGCTGATTATTTAGGGATTGCTGTGGGAATGGATTGCCATGTCCTTCTTCTGTTTTTGCAGTGCTAGGGATCAAACCCAGGGCCTCAGAGACGGCAGAGTGGCACTCTACCAACTGAGCCAAACCCCACTCCAGTATATATGTAGAAAATGTTAACCTGGCTACCACCTGACACAGAGACATATACTTAAGCCAAGTAGATTGTGTAACTAAACATAAAGGGTGAAATGATACAGCTTTTAGAAGACAACATAGGAATGTACATTGAAGAGAAGATTTCTTAAAAATATTAATCACAGAAGGAAAAGAATGATAAACCTGATTAAAATTAGGAGCTATTCATCAGAAGTCATACTATCAGAACAAAATAGTACACTATACAATGGGGAAAAGATACCTATCTACAATATATTATTAAAAAGACTCCTAATTTAAAAAAAAAAAAGCTTCAACAAATAAGCAGCAAAGGGACAACTCAATAGAAAATTAGGCAACAGAGTTGAACAGGAATTTTGAAAAGGAAGGAATTACCAATACATGTATAAAAAGGAGATGGAGTCTTCATAAAATGACACGTATTATTTATCTACCAGATTAGTTCATATCTAGTGTTGGCAAAGACATGAAGCAATAGGAATTCTTACACTGCTGGTGTGGATGTAAAACAGTGCTCACTTTGGAAAATAATCCGGCAACATTTACTGAAGTTGAACACACATATATATCTTTATATGTACATATATATAACCAGTGTACAAGAGTGTACACAGCCATGTTAGTTATAATGGTCAAGAGTAAAAATGTTATGTAAAAACATGTTATGATAACATTGGTCCTACTAATCAGAAAGTTAAAACAAACTGAATGTCCACCAACAATAAAATGATTAATTGTGGTCTAATCTTAAAACATAATAATTTAAAGCAATAAACCACAGTGACATGCAACAACACAGATAATCTCCCATTCAATATTCAGTGAATGAAAAAGACTAAAAATGTACACACAGATTATGCTTATTTTCATCAGTCATATTACTATACCCAGGGGTAGAAATTATGATTTCATTTTCCTAAAGCTCTAAAACATCCAAGGAAGTGATTGCAATAAAGTCAGTACAGTGATCACCTTACTGGGGAGGGAGGGAGTCAGGATTTTGAGAGCTACTGTGGTACTGCCAGTGTTTATTTTTAGATGTGGGTAATGATGACATAGATATTTACTTTTTATTAACTTGTTTCCTATACATTTTTTATGGTTATTTCTGAGTGTAGGGTTTAGCTCAAAAGGTAGATTTCAGGTTCCTTACCTCAAACCTGTAGGGTAGGGTCCAAGAGTCTACATGTTTAAGAAACAAGATGATTCTTATCCGTACTAGTAAGTCAGAAAAACACTGGCCTAGATCTACACCCAGCCTCCAAGAAGACCAGAATTTAATACAATTTCCAAGTATTCAAAGGAGTCAAAAAGAAGTAAAAGTTTTGATGGCTTAAAATTGTATGGACAAGAGGATAATTCACCTTTTTGTTCCTATCCCTTCTATTTATTACTAGAAAATATAAGTGTATATAAAAGCAGGAATCAGCCAGCTAGGTTATTAGCACTATGGTAAAGATTCATTTGTTGTTTGTTGTTAGGTGCCATTGACTCATAGCAACCCTATGTACAACAGAACAAAATACTACCATACACTGTGCCAGGCACAGTCTTTTTATGTTTGAGCCCATTATTGCAGCCAGTGTGTTTCTTCTCACTTTGAGTCATGCCACATCACCAAATGGAGATCCCAGGGGCTTTACTCCAATCCCATCATTAAGGTCAACTGTACTTTGAGGAGGCAACTCTTCCCCAGTCATCTTTTGAATGCCTTCCAGCCTGGGGGTGGGGCTCATTCTCCAGCAAAATATTTGAGAGTGTTTCTCTACTATTCACAAGGTTTTAAATGGCCAGTTATTTGGGAAGTGAGCTGCCGGATTTTTCTCCCTAGTCTTAGTCTGAAGGCAGGGCTGAAACCTGTCCACCATGGATGGCCCCACTAGTATCTGAAATACTGTTGGCATAGCTTTTCAGCATCACAGCAACATGCAAGACTCCATAGCACGGGAAGCTGACAGACATATGCAGGAAGGATTCATTAACTGAATAATATGCTGGGACAAGCAAATGAACAGCTCCTCTTAATAAAGACTTTTCTCTTTAAAAAAAAGAAGAGGAGAAGGAAGAGGGGGAGGAGAAGGAGAGGGGTGAGGAAGAGAAAGAAAGAAAGAGAGAGAGAAAAGAAAGAGAGAGAAAAGAAGGAAGGAAGGGAGGGAGGGGAAATTATATAAGTATTAATTAGGACTCCTCTCAAAGCCAGATTGCCACCCCCAAAGCTACACACAAAATTGATTATATAACTTTGTTCTGTAAGCCTCTGCAAGACAAAGGATTGATTTAGGTTTTGAGTTTCACAGATTTTTTTCTTCCTTTATTTACAAATGTTGGTAGAGCACAGAGTAATAGGACTTGGCTATTTCCATTATATAACTATTACATTACTTTTGGTTATACTTTCACTTAACTTTTCTTTATTTTCAGACTTCAACCAAATTCTGAGTAAAAGCTCTCATGCACAAACTCATACATATACTAAGATACTATAGTCAGACGCCATGAAGACCACCTAAAAATACTGTGTTTATTAATCTCCCAGACAAGGAAACACCAGACTAAAAGAACAATAAACAACACAGGACATATAGAAAATCACATATTAAGTATAATGTTAAAGCCTGTAGTCATTCGCTACCTTTCTACTTTCTGACATTAACTCTGTTTTTAAATCTACCTACAAATATTAAACGATGCAGGAAACACCAAAAGAAGATGGAAGGTATACCCATGGTCATTATACCAAAAAGAATTGGTAGATGACCAACCATTTCAAGAGGCTGCATATGATCAGGAACCAATGGTACTTAAGGACAAAGTGGAAGCTGCCTTGAAAGAACTGGAGAAACACAAGGCTTCAGGAATTGATGGAATAGCAACAGAGATGTTTCAACAAACAGATGCAGCACTGGAGGTGCTGACTTGTTTATGGCAAGAGATTTGGAAAACAGCTACCTGACCAACTGACTGGAGAGATCCATATTGGTGCCTATTCGCAAGACAGGGGATCCAACCAAATGTGGAAATTATTGAATAATATCATCAACATCACACGCAAGTAAAATTTTGCTAAAGATCATTCAAAAGTGACTGCAGCTGTGAATACACAGGGAACTGCCAGAATATCAAGCCAGATTCAGAACAGGACATGGAACATTGTTGACATCATATGGGTATTAGCCAAAAGCAGAGAATACTAGAAAGATGTCCATCTATGTTTTATCGACTACGCAAAGGCATTTGACTGTGTGGGTCACAATAAATTATGAATAACATTGGAAAGAACAGGAATGTCAAAGCACTTAATTATACTCCTGAGGAATCTATACATGGACCAGGAGGCAGTCGCTCAAACAGAACGAAGAAACATTGCCTGGTTTAAAGTTAGGAAAGGTGCATGTCGGGCTGTATCCTTTCACTATATCTCTTCAATCTCTATGTTGAGCAAATAATCCAAGAAGTTGGACTTTATGAAGAAGAATTGGCATCAGGATTGGAGGAAGACTCATTAACAACCTGCATTATGCAGTTGACATAACGCTGCTTGCTGAAAACTAACCAGATTTGAAACATTTACCAATAAAGATCAAAGAACACACCCTTCAGTATGGATAGCACCTCTACATCAACCAAACAAAAATCCTTACAACTGGCTCAGTACATAGCTTCATGATAAATGGAGAAAAGACTGAAGTTGTCCACGATTTTGCTTTACTTGGTTCTATAATCAACATCCACAGAACCGGCAGTCAAAAACTCAAGACACATTGCATTGGGAAAAGCTGTTGCAAAAGACCTCTTTTAAAGTGTTGAAAAGTAAAGATGTCACACTGAGGACGAAGATGCGCTTGACTCATACCATGGTATTTTCAGTGGTATCATATAATTGTGAAAACTGGACATTGGATAAGGGGGACAGAAGAAAAATTGATGCTTTTGAATTATGATGCTAGAGACAAATACTGAACAGATATGGACTGCAAAAAGAACCAACAGATTTTTCCTAGAAGAAGTACAATCAGAGTGCTCCTTGGAAGCTAGGATGGCTAGACTGAATCTGACATATTTTGGACATGTCAGGAGGGACCAATCACTGAAGAAGGACATCATGTTTGGCAGAGTGGCAGGTCAACAAAAAAAAGGAAGACCCTCAACTAGATAAATTGACATAGTGTCTGCAACAATGAACTTAAACATAAAAAAGATCATGTGTCTGGCACAGAATCGAGGGTGTTTCATTCTGTTGTAGATAGGGTTGCTATGAGTTGGACCCAATGATGGCATCTAACAATAGCAATCACATAATCTTCTTGAGAACATAAAATCAGTCTTATAACCATTTAATTCTTTTTTTTTTTTTTTTTTGGTGTGTGTGTGTGTGTGTGTGTGTGTGTGTGTGTGGTACTGGGGGTTGAACCCAGGGCCTCACGCTTACATGTTTTGCAAGTGCTGCACCACTGATCTGTACCCCTAACCCATTTTTTTACTTTTTGAGACAGGGTCTCACTAAATTACACAGACTGCCTCTGGTATCAAACTTAAGGTCCTCCTGCCTCTGCCTCTCAAGTCACTGGGATTACAGTACCATTTAATTCTAATTATTAATATTTTGTAATATAAATACAAAGGTCATAGCAAACTATCATGTTAATTTCTAATTATAAATATTTAATGCCACAGATAATATTTCTATAAAAGTAGTGCACCTCAGCATCCATTTTCCAAAACAGCCCAGAGAAACAATTATGAAGCACAGAATAAAAGTTAAGAACTTTTTTAGAATTCTTCTATCTCTCCTCATATTTCCTAAAGGTAAAAATTCCCGTTTGTACATTTAAGTACAAAGCCCCCCCCCCAAAAAAAGTACAATATTAAATAATATGTGGACATAAAGCAAAAATTTAGAAACTATCTCGAGATTTCTATGGACTTTACTGACAAAACTGAGGCTTAGGATCAACCAAAGCTATTGTTTTTTCCTGCACCTCAGGCTGCTTACACCCTCAACCCCACCACTCTTCAACCTCAAACTTAACAAAATATAGTTAATAGCAAACAACAAATAGAAATAGATGCCCAGATAGACTAATCAGTACAACTCATACACAAATATCTAACCTAATGGTTCTCAAAGGCTGATCTGCAAGGTTTGCAGGTCTCTAAGACTCTTTATGTGAAAGATCAAACCTATTTTCAAAACAGGCATGATGATATGCAACTATAGTTCCAGCTACTCAGGAAGCTAAGGCAGGAGGATCATTTGAGCCCAGGAGTTGGAGGCCCGCCTAGGCAACACAATGAGAATCTCATTCTAAGATTAAAAAACAAACAAATGAAAAACTTATTTTCATACTATTTGCCTTTTTCACTGTGCTGACATTAGACTGAGATGGCTCCAGTGCCTTGGGTTCCTTCTTAAGCAAAGTGAAACACATCAACAGTAAAATGGAATTTAAGCTTATCAATCAAAAACTGTCAGCTAATCTCTACCTAAGGACTTTCCCCCAGATAATAACCAAATATGGCAATCATCTAGTCAATCAGTAATTTCTTTACTTCTTCCAGATTCAGTCTATGGAAGTCTACTGCTAATGTAGAATACCCTGTACCTCTTTTGGTCTTAAGGGTTGCCTGATCCATGAATCCCTTAATGTTCAAATACACTGTGCTAAATTTATTTTGTCTAAAGTTTTCTTTTTTAACAATGATGACATGAAACTGACAGAAAAAACTGCTTGGGTCTTAGCACAAGCACAGGCAAAGTGACACCAAACTGAAATGTGGTGGCTGCATTCTTCATCACCACCCACTCAATACTTTTTTTAAAAAGCCCAGAGCTTGATGAAAAAGCAGTAAAAATGGTTAATTTTATGCCATCCCTTGAGTATTGTTTCTTTTTAACATTCAGTGTGAAGAAATAGGAAGTACATATTAAGTACTTTTGCTGCACAGCTTGTCATACCAGAATCCAGAGCTGAACTAGCCACTTTTACCACTGAATATCACTCTTACTTGAAAGACAGACTGACAACATTATTACAGCTTCATTATTTGGCAGAAATTTTCTCAAAAATAAATAAGACTGTCACTTCAGACAAACAACTGATAATATGATAAGATGATAAAATTTGAGTTTAAAAGTAAAACCAGAATTCTAGAATACATATATCCTCCTCCACAAACTCAACAGCATCTGATACAACCAATGGTGTGAAAGAATTCCTACTTTTGCTATTACGTAACAAATGTGTCTATTGCAGGATATGTGGGAGGTCCCAGAATTTGCAAAGGTGGTGGCTCACCCTTTACATTTAGTCACCCTGTCCCCCAGGTCCTCACATTCTAGGCTCATCCCCAAGGTGGCAGCCTCTGATGATCTATGAATGACTTTTAGGGTCATTCTTCCACTGTCTGGAACAGTCCTGGCTTTCCAGTTTTTGTTTTGTTTTTGCAGTACTGAGGGGTTGAACTCAGGGCCTCACAGATGCTTTCCAAGCGCTCTACCACTGAACTGTACCCTCAGCCCATTTTTTACTTTTTATTTTGAGACAGGGTCTTGCTAAATTACACCATCTGCCTCTGGCCTCGCACTTGTGATCCTCTTGCCTCTGCCTCCCAAGTCACTGGAATCACAGGCAGGATTACAAGCATGTACCACTACACTCAGTCTGGCTTCTGTTTAGATAGCTAATCCCCTTATCAGATGGTAGTTGGCTATATCCTTGGAATTCTCTCCCTAACATATTTTCTCTTTACACTAGGGGTTGTTGTTGTTGTTATTAGGTGCCATCAAGTCGTGTCCGACTCATAGGGACCCTCATAGGGTTTTCAATGGCTGACTGTTTTGGGATTGCCTTGGGAGTGGATTGCCACGTCCTTCTCCCAACACTAGGGGTAGGCTGAGAATTTTCCAAATCTAAGTTCAGTTTCTCTTTTGATTAATAATTTCATCTTTTATTCTCTCTTCTCACATTTTACTACAGACAGTCAAAAGAAGCCAGATAGCCCCTTTGATAGTTTGTTTAGATATTTCCTCAACCAAATGTTTAATTCCATGGCTTAAAATTTTGATCCTCCACAAAAAACGGGAAGACAAGCACAATTCAGTCAAGTTCTTTACCATTTTATAACAAGGACTGCCTTTCATGTTCCTCATTTCTGTCTGAGACCTCATAAAAAATAGCCTTTCCCATCCATATTTCTACCAACATCCAGTTCACTTAGGTATTCTTTTAAGATTGAGGCTTTTGCTGGGTGTGGTGGCTCACATCTGTAATCCCAGCATTCAGGAGGCTAAGGCAGGAGGACAGATGCAATTTCAAGGTCAGCATGGCCTATATAGTGACACCCTATCTCAATAAAAAACAAAAGCAAAAAGATTGAGGCTTTCACTACAGCACTTCTCTCTCCTTCTGAGCCCTTATCAAAAATCACACTTAATGTTTACAGTAGAGGCTTTTTCTAGCATGCACTTCAAAACTTTTCCAGCCTCTATCCATTACCCAGTTCCAAAGCCACTTCCACATTTTAGACATTAGTTATAGCACTATCCGTACTTCTCAGCAATAATTTTCTCAGTCCATTCAGGCCACGATAACAAAATACCATAAACTGTTTTTTGTTGTTATTGTTGTTAGGTGCTGTCAGTCGCGTCCAACTCATAGTGACCCTCATGGGGTTTTTGATGGCTGATTGGTTCGGGATTGTTTTGGAAGTGGGCTGTCAGGTCCTTCTCCCGTTTTTGTGGTACTGGAGATCAAACCCAGGGCCTCAAAGACTACAGCATAGCACTCTACCAACTGAGCTAAACCCTAGCCCAACCATAAATTGAGTAGCTTATAAATAAGAGAAATTTATTTTTCACGGTCTACAGGAAGTCCAAGATCAAGGTACCAGTATATCAGTATCTGATGAGGACCTGTTCATGGACAGCCATCTTTTACTGTGTCTCATACAGCAAAAGGGATGAGAGATCTCTGTCAGATCACTTTTATAAAGGCACTATTCCCATTCATGCTGCTCCCATGACTTAATCACCTCCCAAAAGCCCCACCTCCTATACCATTACCTTGAGAATAAAGATTTCAACGTAACAGGTATTTTGTTGTGGTTAATTTTGCCTGTCTTTTGAGGCAGTATTACTTTGCAGCTGAGGCTAGCTTGGGACTTGCAAGGTAGCGCAGGCTGGCTTCAAACTCATGATGATCCTCTTGCCTCAGCTTCCTGACTTCTGGGATTACAGGTGTGCATCACCACACCTGACTCAATGTAAGAATTTTGAAAAGCCACAAATAGTCAGACAATAATGGCAACAGATTAAATACAGAAGAAAATGTGAGACTCTATTAAGCCAGACCTTAATAAGATAAGCAAAAATGTAAAACAACGTCCCTAAAAAATTGGCAGGGGAGGTACAAAACAAAATTACTTTTTATTAAAAATATTTTACACTAACATATAATGGGCTAATTATTTATCTTAAAAAACTAAATTCCGATTTTAATTCTCCTAATTCTTTAATTCCTGGTATAATAAACACCAGGAGTTGGGGGTAAAGCTTATACATGCACAAGACCCTGGGATGATCCCCAGCACCAAAATGATGATGATAATGATGACGATAAACATCAAGAACTATAACCTACAGAAACAAGTTCTTTAGGTTCTGTGTTAGCTTTGCAATACTGTGACAAAATATCTGACATAAACAAAGACAGACTGATTTATTTTGGCTCACTATCTCAGAAATTTAAATCCATGGTCAGCTGGTTCCAGTGCTTTTAGGCCTGTGGCAAGGCAGAAACATCATGGAGGAATTGTGTACAGGAAGAAAACTGTTAACCTCTTGGAAGCCAGGAAGCAAAGAGGATTAACAAGAAGGGGCAAGGCCAAGATGACCCTTCAAAGGCATGCCCCAGTGACCCATTTCCTCCAATTAGGCCCCTTCCACAGTTCCACCACTTCCCAAAAGCCCATCCAAATTTTGACTCCATCAACGAATTAAACCACTGATCCGGTCAGAACCCTTATGATCTAATTATCTCTGGAAACACTATCACCTCACAGAGATACCCAGAGGTGTGCTTTACATCTCCTAACCATCTATCAATCCAGTCAAGTTGATGATCAAGAACTACCACAGAGTCCTCAACTTTCAAGCACATAAGGGAATCATGCAATAAAAAAAATTGACAACCACTGATTTAAAATTATTAAGAAAAAAGGAATTTACTGATAAAAAATACTGTGAGGACATAAAGTTACATTTTAGCTACAAATAGAAGCATCCTTCTAAAGCACAACTCAGCAAAGAAATACTCTCAAAAGTTAAGTATGTTCAATTTGTTTCTAATATGGTAAATACCAATAGGTTCAACTCACAATAATAAAATCTCCTTAGACTCCTCAATAATTCTTTAGAGTATAAATTTGAACACTTGAAAGTTTGAGAACTGCTAATTTAAGCAATGATAAACACTACTAAATGTTTATTTCTCTTAGTTTTCCAAGGTATCAACCTAGGCTACTTGTAAAGAGAACTACCAAAGTTGACTACACAATGTAATAAATATTTGCAAGCTATCTCATTTTGTTAGCTGCCATCAGGTCTCGTCTGACTCATAGCAACCCTACATACAACAGAACAAAACACTCCCTGACACTGTGCCATGCCCAGCATTATTGTAAGTGCTTCTCTGCTTTTCACAGAGTTTTCAATGGCAGACGTTTCGGGCAGGAATGGATTGCCAGGTCCTTCTCTCAAGCCACCTCATAGAAATACTCAAAAAAGATGACACACTAGTAACTAAAAGTTGAATCTTTCATTTTGCATAATTATACAATCTACTAATTCCTTATAACTTTCTATATACTAGGTCATATGCATTCTAGGATCTGCAGCTATAGTACCTAGCATCTGATCCTGCCTGATCTCAGAAGCTGAGCAAGGTCAGCCTGGTTAGTCTTTAAGCTTCTAAATTTCCACTTACAGTATTCAACATTTAATACTTTACCAAGTGCCTATTCTGTGGTGCCTGCAGCGGTAGCCCTGTGGCG
>VMDO01001495.1:89838-141401 GCA_007922755.1 Pedetes capensis
TCAGATCTCGGAAGCTAAGCAGGGTCGGGCCTGGTTAGTACCTGGATGGGAAACCGCCTGGGAACACCAGAAGCTGTAGGCTTGGGAGAAGGACCTGGCAACCCCCTCCCAAAAATCAATCTGCCATTGAAAACCCTATGAACAGCAGAGAAGCACTGACAATAGTGTTTCCCCTGTTGTACAGAGGGTCGCTATGAGTCGGATACCGACTCAATGGCACCTAACAACAACAACAATTCTGTGGTAGGCACTATTCTAAGTGTTATAAATATACAAATGATTTAAATCCTGTTTTCACACACTTTGCATGCCAGTGCTAGCTGATAAGACATTAATAGTTAATATGTCATATGTTAGCTTCCCATCACTGTGACAAAATACCTGAGATAATCAATGTAAAAAGAGAAAAAGTTTATTTTGGTTCCTGGTTTTGGAAGATTCGCTCTATGAGTGGTTGGCCATATTGCTTTAGGGCCTGTGGTGAGGTAACACATCAGAACAGAAGTATGTGACAGACCAAGACCACTTACCTCATGACCAAGGAACAAGAGAGAAAGAGGAAAGGAGAGGGGTCCAGAAAATCTCCTCCAAGGGCAACCCCTCAGTGACCTAAAGACATTCTCTA
The DNA here is from genome assembly GCA_007922755.1 of Pedetes capensis. NCBI lineage: Eukaryota > Metazoa > Chordata > Mammalia > Rodentia > Pedetidae > Pedetes > Pedetes capensis. The sequence goes on from VMDO01001495.1 coordinate 90,464, forward strand.
GGCCCTACCTCTTGAAGGTTCAACTATTTCCCAATCTCATTATTCTAAGGAACATGTCTTTAACAAATGGGCCATAAAGGGACATTTAGAATCCAAAATATAACAGTTACATGGTCATAACTATTATGGAAAAAACACAACAAAATAAGAGAGATCAAGAATTAAGAGAAGGGGAGGCATCATTGGGAAAGTGACATTTAAACAAAAAATGGAAAGAGATGAGAGCACTATACAAATATCTAGGGGGTTATCTATCCAGACAAAAGCAAACAGTCACTGCAAAGGCTCCAAGGTGGTACATGACTAGTTCATTTGAGGAATTCTGCTACAGCCAGAGGAGAATGATCAGATAGAAATTAGCTAAAAGATAAAAATCAGAAAAGCTACAACAGTTGCCAGTGGAGCGGGGCAGATTGTCTATACAATGTCTTATACGCCATTTAAGAATTTTAACTTTTACTATAAATAAAAGATTATGAAGAGATTTAAGCAATTGGATGAAATTATCATACTGATAAAACAACTAAACTCAGTAAGATATTTTTCTAAGAAACTAGAGTAGGAAGGTTAAGTATTGCCTAGGAGTGAAGCCCTGAGTTAGAGCTCCAGTATCACATACACACATACTCACATACACACACACCGCAACTTAAGTACTTGGAATGAGAAAGTTTACAGTAGAATAGGGTTCAAAAAGACAGCTTTCTGAAAAACGACCTTCTCATCTAGACCTAATTATTCTTTCTAAAAGGCCATCCAAAAGTATCTGTTCTCTCTAACTTGCTATGTACTTCGTTCATCTTTTATTAAGCACTTATGAAATGGTGCATTTTGATTTACTCTTAATTAAATAGAGGGGCCAGATGTGGTGGCGTACACCAGTAATCCCAGCAACGTGGGAGGCAGAGGGAGGAGGATCACAAGTTCAAGGTCAGAGGCAGCCTGAGTAACTTAGTGAGATCCTGACTCAAAATTTTAAAATAAAAAAATGGGTTGGGGGTGCAGCTCAGTGGTAGATCACTTGCAAAGCACATGTGAGGCCCTAGGTTCTATCCCCCTTGTTGCTGTTAGGTGCCATCAAGTTGGGTCTAACTCATAGCGAGACTATGTACAACAGAATGAAACACTCCCTGACACTGTGCCATGCCCAGAACTATGTCTGTGCTTCTCTATACTACATAGGGTTTTCAATGGCTGATTGTTTCGAGACTGCTTACAGGAGTAGATTGCCACTGTCACGTCCTCCCATCAATGCCCTAGCACCACAAAAAATAAAAAAATAAAAAATAAAAAATAAAGTAAATAAATCCTGGGCATGGTGGCTTGTTGCTGTTATTAGGTGCCATTGGGTTATCTCCGACTCATAGCGACCCTCATAGGATTTTCAATGGCTGATTGTTTCAGGATTGCTTCAGGACACACACCTGTAATCCCAGCAACTTGGGAGATGGAACCAGGAGGACCACAAGTTCGAGGTCAGAGGCAGCCTACATAATTTAGCAAGCCCCTGTCTCAATTTAAAAAATAAAAAAGGGGCTGGAGGTACAGGTCAGTGGCAGAGAGCTTCCAAATATGTGAGTTACCCCCCACCCCCAAGTACAGCAAAGAAGGTAAAAAAAAAAAAAACCCACAGAGGGCAAATCTATAAACAACCTCAATCTTTAGTCTCAATTCCAGCTGTAATAATTCCTGCAAAAAATTGCTACAGAGAACTGAGAATGTAGTTCAGTGACACAGTACTTGCCTAGTATGCACAAGGCCCTGAGTTTGATCCCTAGCATGCCCCTAAAAAAAGGAGAAAGAAAAGAAGGAAAAGAGAAAGAGGAAAAAAAAAAGAAAAAAAAAGAAAAAAATACCACGGAAATAAATGTAAAAACAGATAATTTAAAAAATTTAATGGGAGCACCTTTAATAAATAAGAAGAAAAACTAAAAACTAACCAGCTATGGTGATATACATCTGTAATCCTAGCACATCAGAGGTGGAGGCAGGAGACTTGTGAGTTTGAGTCCAGCCTGAGCTATAAAGAGAGGCTATGTCTTTAAGTAAATAAGTAAATAAATAAATAAATCTGAAAACTAGAGCTAGCCATAGTGGTGCACACTTATAATCTCAGGACTCAGGAGGCTCAGGCAGAAGGATCACAAATTTGAAGCCATCCTGGACTACGCAGGAGTTCAAAGGCCAGCGAGACTCTATCTCAAAACAACAAAAAAGCACAGCCCTAAAAACTAAAGGCACTAAACACCCTGGCTGCTTTTACTTCAGACAAGTTAAAATATTCAACATTTACATAAATAAAGCTCAATTACAAATCAGCAGTTACCTCAATTATGATGAGATGTAAAGAGGCTTACATACATGAAAGTGTCTTTAAGCTAATGAAGTAATAGATACCATGCAAAAAGTAGACTTTGCACTTTTCAAATTTTCATAAAATCAATTGGTCAAAACTAAAATAAGGGGAAAAGTACAAACGTTAATTAAGATATACAAATATTATCACCAAATCTGGAATACCACCATGGTAAACACATCAGACTGTGCTGCCAATCCTCTCTCCCCCTTTTGGTACTACTCCAATGTTTCCCTGCGGGAAACTAGCTACTCCTTCCCATCCTATAACATTCTGATAGACACTTAAATTACAATGACAAGTTGTACACTGGCTAGAAGACACAACACCTGACTCACGTCAGGGCAACCCTCCCCACCACTATCCTGAAGAAATCTGATCATTAGCATAATGACAGATAGAAGAAGGAAGTTTCACAGCAAAAGTCACACGCTAAAGAGATTTTTCCATAAGCCTGTATTACTAAATTCCATAGAGTTCTCCATGTTATCTTTGCTTTTTCTTTTGATTCTACAACCTATTTATTTATCATCTTTATTAATAAATTGCCTTTTTTCTCCTTTACTTTAAGTAGGATGTTTCTATGACATACATTTAAAAAATTGTGACAATCACTAAATCACCAATGAATCCCAAAATAACTGCATTAGAGGAAAGAGGAATCCTCTACAAAACTAAGACAGAAGATCAAAGAGGAGAAATCACTACTAACAGCATTTGACACTATTTAACCTTGCTGCTAATTAGGTAAATAAAATACTCATTAATGAATTCCCTCCCCTAAACCAGCACTATCCAAAAGAAATTTCTGTAATTATAGAAATGTTCTGTATCTGCACTGTCCAGAATGGTAGTCATTAGTTAAATATGACTACTGAGCACTTATAATGTGGCTAATACAAGTGTGATGTGATTTTTAAATTTTATTTAATTTTAATTAGTTTAAGTACACACAAGTAGCTAGTAATTACCTTACTGGAAAACACAGCTCTAAGTTAACAATATAAAGAATACTTGTTTATATGTACTGTTATCATTTTGTCAAAAAAGCATTGCTAATGGCATTCATGTGGTCTGGAAATACTTATCAAAAACCACAGAAAGGTTCACTGTTTGAAGTCAGTAAGTTTATCCCAAGTAACATAAAAGAAGAAAAGGGCCAAAGAACAAAGGGGTGGTTTTAGTAGCAGTGTAGTACTGACAAGCTTGCTGAGATAACTCAAAAGGTCCAAAAAAAAGAATGATAGTTAAGCCATAAATATCTTAGTATTTAGTTAATAAATATCTCAACATCTAATTAAAATGTTGTTGTGTTGTGTTGTTGTTAGGTGCCGTCGAGTTGAGTCCAACTCATAGCGACCCTCATAGGATTTTCAATGGCTGTTTCGGGATTGCTTTGGAAGTGGGTTGCCATGTCCTTCTCCCATTTTGCGGTGCTAGGAATTGAACTCGGGACCTCAGAGACTGCAGCACAGTGCTCTACCAACTGAGCTAAATCCCAGCCCATGGTGCACTGGCCGGCTTGGATTTAGCTCAGTTGGTAGAGAGCTGCACTGCAGTCTCTGAGGTCCCGAGTTCAATTCCCAGCACCGCAAAAATGGGAGAAGGGCCTGGCAATCCACTCCCAAGGCAATCCCGAAACAGTCAACCATTGAAAACCCTATGAGGGTCACGATGAGTCGGATACTGACTCGATGGCACCTAACAACATCCTAATTAAAATAGGCCATCACAAATAAATTAGATGATCATATAAGCACACAGAAAAGTACAAGTGAAATGTTAAATCAGACACCAGTGAAAAATACATTAATACTGTCTATTCTTGAATCTAAGCTGTACCCTTTCAACAGTTTTGTTGCTGTTGTTAGGTTCAATGATTTTAGAGGGCCACAAAAGTCAGTTGTGTAGTAGAATTGCATGTGAACTGGATTCACAATTGACCACATGAGATTCTAATCCACATATGATTTTGTAGCCCTCTAAAGCTGCTGACAGGGTGTAGACTACATTCAAGAATACATGGTATATCATAATCATAATCATGTTTGAAGAAACCATATATAATACATAGACCAGGAAAACCATGGGGAAATGTAAAAGTTACATTTAGTAATATATATATTTTAAATCACTTTGTAATTTTTCTAAATGACACTGGATAGCTTTTCCCTAAGATATTATCAATTTTATTTTGTTTGGTTTGGTTTTGTTTTTTGGTACTCGGCATTGAACCCAGGGCCTCGCACTTGCATGTTTTGCAAGTGCTGGACCACTGAGTTGCACCCCCAGGCCATTTTTTGCTTTTTTGAGACAGGGTCTCACTAAGTTACACAGACTGCTTCTGGTCTCGAACTTGAGATCCTCCTGCCTCTGCCTCCTGAGCCGCTGGGATTACAGGCTTGCGCCACTGTGCCCGGCTCTTTGTTTTGTTTTTTGAGACATGGTTTCACTAAGTTGCCAAGCTGATGTCTAACTAGTGGTCTCAAGTGATCCCCCGTCAGCTCCCAAGAAACTAGGACTACAGGCACCAGCCACCACACCAGGCAATTTTTTTTTTTTCCCCCTTTCTGAGACAGTCTTGCTACAGCCCCAGCCTCCCAAAGGCTGGAATTACAGATGTGACTCACCACATTTGGCCCAGGCAATTTTTACACATTTTGCTTTCTGACTCAAATTGTCATTCCCACTGCTTTAACCAACTTTATGAAAACTATTTAGTAGATTAAATACATAGTTTTGTCCTTCTAAGTAAAAAATGTTACAGCAGGGCACAGTGGCCCATGCCTATAATCCCAGCACCCAGGAAGCTGAGGTAGGAGGACTGATATGAGTTCAAGGTCAGTCTGGTCTACATATTGAGTTCTACGCCAGCCTGGGCTACACAGTGAGACTCTGCCTCAAAAAAAAAAAAAAAAAAAAAAAATTAAAAATGTTGTAAACCACGAAACATTATAGAGAAGTAGCACAGAATTTAGTAAACCTGGAGTTAAATACAACAAATTCCTGAATTTCCTAAAGCTTCCTAAATAGTATACCCAATGGTCTAAACTATGTGCTGGGATCGTACCTCCAGCCTTTCAAACTTACTCAGTATGCCACATAAATACTGTCATCTTATACTTGAAAAGGAATTGAAAGGAAAAGTATTGCAACTCAGTGGTACAGGGCCTGCTTATCATCTGTGAGGCCCTGGGTTTGATTCCCAGCACCACCAAAAAATTGAATTAAAAAAAAAAAGAAGAAGGAAAAAAAAGAGAAAGGAAAGGTTTGGAAAGCACTATCTTAAGGGATCAGAGTCTATCCTTAATACACTTGTTCAACCTAGTTGTAGCCTAGAACCTAGAAATATAACCACAGTACCATATTCTCTAGCAATTCTATCTCCAAAGGTTCTAAAATTTTACCCAGCTCAACTAAGTTAATACAAAAATAAATTTTAGGACAAAATATATGTAAAAGGTTTTATTTTTGAAGAAAAGTGTAACACTGATAACTGAAAATTTTCTATCAAAGTTGCTGCTTTAAATTTGCTTCTTGCTCTTATTCATATTCAAAACTGAGTCTTTCACATAAGTTATAATTTGTGTCTAGTGCTTGAGTGAGTCTACACCTAGATAGAGTTCATTCCACCAAAACATTTACCTTGTTGATGCTGTAACACCATTTGATTCCAGGATGTTTTCAGTCATCCTTAATTGTACCATCTCTGGCATGTCATCTGATTTTTCTGCACCCTCTTCTGGAAGTTCTTCTATATGTTCTAGCTTTTCATCTTCCTCCTCTTCCTCAGAAAGTTCATTAACCTATATAAATAAAAAGAAATTCAGAAATAAAGTTTTTTGGTTTTGGTTTTTTGTTTTTTGTTTGGCAGTACTTGGGGACTGAACTCAGGAACTCACAAATACTTTGCAAGCACTCAACCACTGAGCTGCACCCTGAGTCTATTTTTAAAATTTTTTATCTTGAGACAGGGTCTTGCTAAGTTACATTGGCTACCATTGGCCTCAAACCTGCAAGCCTCCTGCCTCTGCTTCCTGAGTCACTGGGTTCACAAGTGGGAACCACTGTGCCTGGTTCAGAAATACAAGTTTAATGAAAGTGTTAATTGACATATCTAAGACTTATTACTCTAAGAAATTTATAAACACAAACAACTCATTTTTTATTTCCTCATTCCCGAAGACCAATCTCACCTATGAAATGACTACCAATGTTTTTTATGATTTTTTTAGTAGCTTTTTAGTTAGTGTACAAATTAATGGGTTTCATTAGGCCTTTCCATACATGTATATCATTGTACAATGCTCATATTCACCCTTGCCACCTTTTTCTATATCAAAATAAAATTGTAGGACTGGGGTTGTAGCTCAGTGGCAGAATACCCCCCATCATGCCCAAGGTCCTAGGTTCAATTCCCAACACCACAAAAACAAACAAAAATAGAAAATAAGATTAAATTGCAAACCAGACAAACATTAACATTTTGAAGTAGGAAGTAATGACTGCATTAGTGCATCTATAGGATTTTGAATAAGATGGCAAACTATGAAAATGCCCACATGCTGTAGCTAACATTAAGAAAAGCTTCATTTTTCTAACCAGTTTTATAAATCTAGTAGCTACAAAGGATTTCTAATTCATTTCTCCAGTTTCCAAGTACAATAAACAAGTCATTCTAATATAGAGTAAGTGTGGGAGGAAAAAAAGCACAAAAATGTTGCCTTAAGGTGTTAACTATGTTTTATAAAATGTTAGCTAACTCATGTAACACATTAAAATTTTTCATGAAGAAATAAGACCATATGACAAGGAAGAAATTAAGTTTTGACCACTAAACACAAGGTTATAACTATCTTTCTGGTAAGGGCTATAAGATGTTCTCAATTACTTTGCTCAATAATGATGCATGAATATTTACTTTCAATTGTTCCATGCCCTGTGGCATCCGATCCTGTCAGATCTCGGAAGCTAAGCAGGGCTGGACCTGGTTAGTACTTGGATGGGAGACCACCTGGGAACACCAGGTGCTGCAGGCTTGGGAGACAGACCTGGCAACTCACTCCCAAAAATCAATCCGCCATTGAAAACCCTATGAACAGCAGAGAAACACTGAGAACAGTATTTTGCCTGTTGTACACAGGGTTGCTATGAGCTGGATACCGACTCGATGTCACCTAACAACAACAAATGTACCACACAAATACAGGTAGTTAATAATAGAGGAAAACATGTAAGTGCAGGATGGCATGGGGTGTATGGTGACTATATGAACTTCCTATTCAAATTTCACATAAACCTAGTATTGCTCTCCAAAACAGAATCTATTCATATTAACAGAATTGCTTTTACAGTGATCTAATCAGGGGATAGCTGTCTCTACAGTGCATCTGAAATGTAGCTAGTCTAAACAGAGGAGTGCCATGTGTATAAAATAAATGGTGAGTTTAAAAAAAAGTCCTCCATTATCAAACTGGATATATTCTAATCACTCTAACAAAAAGAGACACTAAAATACTGAAGAAAGAAAACCAGTATTTTTAAATAAGAAATATTTTAAAGTTATCCCAAAGAAGAAATTACCTATAAACAGTCTTAATATCTTTTGTTAATACTAGTTATTAAAAACATCGAGCACTAGCTAGTCATAATAGCACATCCCTATAATCCCAGCAGGGACTAGGGTTTAGCTGAGTTGGCAGAATGCTGCTCTGTACTCTCTGACATCCTGAGTTCAATTCCCAGCACTGCAAAAATGGAATAGGGATATGACAATCCACTCCCAAAGCAATCCTGAAACAATCAGCCATTGAAAACCCTATGAATAGCAGAGACGCACTGATACAGTGCTGGGCATGACACAGTAACAGGGAGTGGTTCATTCTGTTGTACATAGGGTCACTGTGAGTTGGCTGGCTCAATGACACCTAACAACATTATCCTAGCATTCAAAAGGGTTGAGGCGTAAGAAGTTTAAGGCCAGAGCCTGGCCTATATAGCAAGACTCTGTCTTGCGGAGCGGGGGAAAAAGAGTGATGAAAGTAAACTTTGGGGGGCTAGAAATGTAGCTTGGTACTAGAACAAGTGCTTAGCACATAGCCCTAGGTTCAATCTCCAGCACCAAAAAAGCACACTTTTTGTCCATTCTAGCCAACTGTAATAGAAATACTAAACTAAATTTATTCACCACTACGTATAACAGTGGCCTACAGCCATACCACTGTGGCATCTGATCCCGTCAGATCTTAGCAACTAAGCAGGGTCCAACCTGGTAAGTACTTGGATGGGAGACCACCTGAGAACACCAGGTCCTATAGGCTTGGGAGAAGGCCCCAGCAAACCACTCCCAAAAAACAACCAGTCATTGAAAAACCCTATGAAGAGCAGACAAGCACTAACAATAGTGTTTTGTCTGTTGGATGTAGGGTCACTATGAGTCGGACATGGACTTGACAGCACCTAACAATAGCAACATGTAACAGTAGTGTTTTTATTGCTAGCCATATAAATATTGTTGTTAGAATACTGTAAGAAAGTAAAATTGGAACTAAAAGAAAAGTTGTTGTTAGGTGCCATCGAATCATATTCAACTCACAGTGACCATCAGAGGGTTTTCAACAGTTGATTGTTTTGGGATTGCCTCGGGAGTGGCATCCTTCTCCCATTTTTGCAGTGCTGGGAATCGAACTCAGAACCTCAGCTACTGCAGCACAAGGCTCTATCAACTGAGCTAAATCAAGGTAATTATACCATAACAGTCTATCACACTCCTAAACAATAACTACAAATTTCTATTTTAAAATATAACACAGTAGTTAAAAGCCAGGCTGCAGAAACAGAATGACCTACATCCACACATCCCTTTAAGCCTCTATTTCAGGCAACTTCTGCAAGCCTTATATATAAAATGGAGATACTACACTACTTATCTCACAGTTGAAGGGAGTAAATAATATATGCAAACTCTTCAGCAGTGTCAACAGCTATCATTACAACTGGAGTGAGTCTTATTTCTATATAGCATAGATCCTAGTTTCTCAATGTAGCATCATTTTTTCATAATAAATAAAGAGAATATCATCCAAACTATAAGCAGGAGCTTTCAACAACTGTTGGTGTATCAAAGTCACTGGTCAGATGGATCACTAAAAATTCATTATTAACAAATCAAGTAAGATTCTGTTTTAATATGTTGTGCTTATAAATGTAATCCCTCATCTAATCCATAAAATGGTGATGGGAAAACACTTAAAATCACTGGGTTAAGTAGTTACTAACCAGCAGGTAGGCCTGGAGCCATAGCACTGTGGTATCCAATCCTGTCAGATCTCCAAAGCTAAGCAGGGTTGGACCTGCTTAGTACTTGGATGGGAGACCACCTGGGAACACCAGGTCCTGTAGGCTTGGGAGAAGGACCCTGCAACCCACTCCCAAAAAACAATCAGCCACCGAAAACCCTATAAATAGCAGAGAAGCACGACAATAGTGTTTCGTCTGTTGTACATAGGGTTGCTATGAGTTGGACACCAACTCAACAGCACCTAACAACAACCAACAGGTCTAAGATTTATATGCAAAGGTAAAAACATCAAATGACAGATCAGTTTTTAAAGCTGATCACTTTGAAATGATCTTTCTTCCCCATTTATATATTTAATTAATGAACATCAAGACAAGGTACTTAAGCAGTATCTGCCTGGTAATCTATGCAATAAAAGAACTGGCAAAAAAATACACACATACTGTTTTCAGAATTACAAAATGGGAATTATTGTGGCTCATTAATAAAAGCTTGGGTGCAACTACAAAATATCAAAAAAATTAATAGGTTTTTAAACTAAGAAAAAATACTAACTCAGCCACACATTTTAGTATAAAGGCATTATTTTAATATCTATCACTTTTTTAAACTGTTCTGTTTCTCAAGTCAATAGTTCTTAGGAACTATGAAAGCCTTATACTCCCCTCTATTGAATATATCGTTGCTGTGGTTGTCAGGTGCCATTGAGTCAATTCATAGCGACCCTCATAAGGTTTTCAATGGCTGATTGTTTCGGGAACTGCTTTGGAAGTGGATTGCCATGTCCTTCTCCCAATTTTGGGGTGGTAAAGATTGAACTCAGGTGCTCAGAGAGTATAGAGCAGCACTCTACCAACTAAGCTAAACCCCAGCCCATTAAATATATTGTATTTAATTAAATAAGCTTAACTAAATTGACATTCTCCAGTATTTTCATCAATAATCAACTAAGGTATGACATGAACAATAACCTGTCATTTTTCTTCTCCCACCTTTCAACTCCCAAGCCTCCTAATGTAACTTCCTCCAATAAGAAACCACTCAATTATTTTGAGCAAGAGTAGGCATTAAAGGCAGTGTAAAGTGCTCTTTTATTCCATACTCATCTTCAAAAGTTCTTCTTAATCCTCCCTTTGTCAACTTGCCCTTCTGCTTGTCAACACTATTATGTTCACAAGTTATTTGAACCTATTTATGCAGCTGCCTCAACTTCACTTATGGAAAACCCTCATTCATACTTACATCTCTTCTTTCTTTGACTGCTGTAATTCCCTTTTCTATGGCCTCATGAAATGCCTGCTCTCCAGACTGCAGCTTGTGGAGAATGATGCTACCTGCCTTCTCAAACGTATAAAGAAATACAATTATCACTTCCATCTTCAAACCACCGTACTAGACTCTCATTCATTTAAGGAGCCCATTCAAAGCCCACTTGACTCTGGGTCATTTATCAAATATTCCCACCCTATCCATCATCTCCAATCATCTCTCTCATACAGTCAATAAACTACCACCATAAGAAGGATTTAACCACCAAATACTTGCATTAAAATACTTGCAAGAAAGTGCTGGATAAACTGTGCTTCCTTCATATATCAAAATTAAGAGAAAAAGCAAAGCATTGCCAGATAAGCCACATTTGCCTACACCTTTACATATGTGGATAAAACATTAGCAGCATGTGCTGAGTGTGAAGACATTTTACCTTCACTCAAATACCTTATCAATTCTGCCTCGCAAACTGAAGTTATCACACCTGCTTTAAAAAAAAAATTCATAGCTGGGTGCCACGGCACACATCTGTAATCCCAGTGACTCAGGAGGCTAAGACAAAAAGATCTCAAATTTGAGGACAGAGGAAGCCTACCTAACTTAGTGAAACCTTGCCTCAAAAAACAAGTAAAAAATGGGCTGAGGATGTTCAGGGGCAGGGCACTTGCAAAGCATATGTGAGGCCCTGGGTTCAACCTCTCAGGACTAAAGAAAAATAATCCAGAAATTTATAATAAAAATGAATCAGAAAACAGATTCTAGTAATTAGCAACGTAGGTCAGGTAATTGAACATACATCTCTATCTCTCAGGACCCACTGCACTACCCTGTTTACTAGGCATATTCTGTTCAATACACTAGTATCTTTTATCTGTGAGCAAATCTGCAGAATTCAACATTACCTCCTACCGTTGTTTAATGTAACTATTATTCTATTTAATGCAATGCATAAGATATTTTAAGTCAGTTTTCCTAGTACTTAAAAACATACAAAAATACTGATGTGATACATACAAGATACAGATATATTTCACCATACATAAGGAAACTATAGGATAATAAAAATACCAGAAATTTCTATCACAATATAAAACATAAATCAAGGCATACTCTAAAGATTTTAGAGTAGTCAAGATATAAACATTAGGTCAAGTTGGCATCATCAGTTTCTTATAAATCAAAGTATCTTAGAAATATAGAACAATGGTACAAGCATACATAATACTATTTCATTTTGAACAGCCATTAATTACACTGAATTAAAAAAAAGTCAAATTCCTGATTTAAAATATAATTTAGGCCAGACACCAATGGCACATACTTGTAATCCCAGCAACTTGGGAAGCTGAGGCAGGAAAACCTCAAGTTCAAGGCCAGAGGCAGACTGTGCAACTTAGTAAGACCCTGTCTCAAAATAAGGAAAAAAAAAAAAAAAAAAAAAGGAGGCTGGGATGAGGTTCAGTGGTGGACCACTTGTCTAGCACGCACAACACCCTACTTTCAACAACCAAGTACTGAAGAAAGAAAAAAATATTTAAAAAAGAGAAAAGTGACATGCAGAATTCCTCAACAGACTGGAATTACTTCTGGGCATCAAAAGACATTCAGATTTGCCAGGCAGTGGCTCACACCTGTAATCCCTGTGACTCAGGAGGTGGAGGCAGGAGAATCAAAGATTTGAGGTCAGAGGCAGCCTGCATAGGCAGCCTGATAACTTAGCAAGCCTGTCTGAAAATAAAAAGAAAGTGGGGAGGCACGGGGGGTACAGCTCAGTGTTGAGAGTGTTTGCGAAAGTATTGTGATACCCTGGGTTCAGGCCCCTAGTACAGTTAAAAAAAAAAAAAAGACATTAAGGTATTAGGCTTATCTATCTACTTGTCCTTTTCTTGTCATTTTCTCTCAAGCAAGAGTAATCTGGGGGTTAGGGATGCAGCTCAATGGAACAGCACTTGCCTAGCATGTGCATAGCCCTGGGTTCAGTCCTACCACATTAAAAAAGAATAATTTGGAAGGAATGTATCAATTTTTTATTTTAACAAAGTTTTAAAGTCAGGGAGTATATATGGTAATTGGAAACCTTCAAAAAATACATCAAAAAATCCATGTATGACAGATCCATATATGACTGGCCAGGCTAAAAATTCTACACATTTGATTTACTTTATAGAAATACACATGTGTGTATACAAAGACATACTAATAGCATCTTTAGTTTATACCTTATAAGCTATAATCTGGCATCTACTACTATTTTCTTAAAGTTGCTGATACTTGACAGTCAGAGATGGAAAGGGAGAAGAGGCAGGAATGAAAGAAGGAAAACAGAAAGAAAAGAAGGGAAAAATCAGAGATAAAAATGCTTACAGGAAAAAAATAAGGAAAGTACAAACCCCAAGTATTAAAAAGTACTAGGCATACAAGTTTATAAAATTGCAGAAACTCCCTTCAAAAAAAGCTAGGTTACTCAAATTAAGATTCTTAATTCATATAATCAGATATTAGGTATATCAGAGCTAATGAAAATCTATATGATAAACCACCTTTCAAGAGATGCTGCTTTATAATCTCACAGCAAATGAACGTAAGCAACTCAAATGTCCATCAATAGTGTGACTATATAATTTGTCATCAAAACCTGAATACATTTAACAGTGGTAGGTGGAGCTACTAAATATTACACCAGAAACAGATATAAACTGGGACTACCCTGAGAAAACCCAAATGTACCTTTTCAAGTGGAGACAGTACTATAAATCAAATACAGTTTTAAGGTTCCATCCATACAACTACACAGATACAAAAATAAAAGAACATGCTCTCCATATTCAATAACCCAAATCTCCAAGATACACTGATAAGAGATATAAAACAAGATACAGATCAGAGTTTATGGGATACTACTTTCTTGTTAAAAAAAAAAAAACTGTAAGGAAAAAGATTACCTGCATTTCCATTTAAAAACTCTGGAAATACACAGAAGCAATCAATGGGAAGGAGGGCAGCAAAAATGCAGATGTGTTTAAGTGTCATTTTACTGTCTTTTCTACTTTTTTTTTTAGCCAGGTGCATTATTGGCCACAAAAAAATAAAACAGCAGCCTCATGCCACACTGAAAATGTTAAGTAACCCCCAAGTTTCAATTTAATCCAAGTTTGGTGACAAACAACTTAAGTGAAGAACAACCTCCAAATAGATCTAAATCATAAATTTTAAAGGTGAGGAGTCTCAACTAATATGGCTTTACAAAAAACTGCAATTACTCGGCTTCCATATTCGCATTTCATAAAGGGGAAAGTAACTAGGATTTTTGAACAGTTTCAACCTTTAAAGCGTAGCAGTAATAACAAAAAAATCATAATGTAGCTTTAGAAATGGATTTTAATATTCTAGAGCCACAGAATTTAAAAATTAATTTACCAGCTGGGTGTGGTGGCAAACATCCGTGATCCCAATGCTCTGGAGGCTGAGGCAGTAGGATCAGGAGTTTGAGGCCAGCCAGGGATACACAGTAACTTTTTCAGGCCAGCTGGACTACACAACACCACCCTGTCTCAAAAAATACACACACACACACACACAAAAAAAAATATTATCTGCAATCTAACTATGAATCTCCAGAATCTTCCCATTAATGACAATGACTGCACTACTATACTGACCTATTTTTGTGTAGAAAAACTTAACATTTCTAAAAGTTTGTATAGGGCTGAAGATGTAGCTCATTGAGTTTTTGCCTAGCATGCACAAGGCCCTGGGTTCAACCTCTAGCACAATAAATAAATAAATAAATAAATAAGTAGTTTGTATTAATCTTTTCCTCTACCCTTAATTTCCCACCCTTTGCCTATATTTCTTTATCACAGCTTAAAAACAAAAGCCACACTATTCTTACAAAATAAGCAATGGCTAAGTTAATATGGGAAAAAAACAAAAGGAAAAAAAACTCCTCTACCACATATTCTGACTTAAATGCCTTTTCCTAGATAGGGATTTAACCCAGTGGCAAAGAACATGTCTAGCATGCTCAAGACCATGGGTTCCAACCCCAGCACTATAAAACAAAAAATACAAAATATACGCCTTTTCCTTATTACCCAAATTGAGGACACAAAGTTGTTCAGGGAGATAAAAGACAACTAAAACCCATATGCCATATGGATATCTCACCTATTGATTATGTACATTAACCAAAAGAATCATCTTTAGTTCAGTACATAAATTCTGTGCAGGTCTGTATCATGAACATATTCTTTTTTTTTTTTTTTTTTTTTTTTTTTAAGTAGACTTTTGAGATAGAATCTTGGTACATGGCCCAAGATGTCCTTGAACTCACCATTCTCATGCCTCAGCTTTCCTAGTGCTGGGACTACAGAAGTACACCACCATGCCTGGCTCCAAGCATACTCTTAAAAACAAAAATTCTCCCTCCAAATAAAATTTTAAAATATTCTCACCTGTTCAGTAATTGAACTCAAATCATTTGATGAAAAATCTTCTTCATCGTTCTCAAAAAACTCATCATAATTTTCCAGAAGCCCCGCCATTATCCTGCTCACAATTTCTTGCTCTTTCATATCTTCCACATCTGTGTAAATGCTAAGAATAAAAATCGAATTGATTTGAGTTCTTAATTTAAAGTACAGGTAAAGTCAGAAGAGAACCAATGAGTCACTTTATGAAACTGAGCAATTCATGGCATCATTCTGTGCCTCAGTTTTCCCATCTATAAAACCTACCTAATTTGTACCCTGTTCACAGCAATGCTGTGAGGATTAATCAGATGTACTATAAAAAAATAATAGTTCATCAAGCATCCTAGGATCTTTGGGAGACAATACAATGACTCTACTTTACAAATCCAATTTTTAGAAATTAAACAAAAATTTGTCAAACGACTTACTGGAAGACATCTGGACCAAAGACAGCAGCCAAAGAATTTGCAGACCAAATTTCTTCGTGATGTGATGCTACATTGGCTAAAAATCTACACAGAAACTTTAACAAACTGTAATTAACAGGTGGAAGCTGTTGCAAGAGGAACCTCAATTTTCTTCCAAATTCATCTTCATTATTATCATCTATAAAACATAATGACAGGTTTTCTTAATGAAGTAAAAAGTAAAGCTCAGATATCTTGCCAGGTTCGCATTATTCCACCCACATCACTTTTTTACTGTAACAACTCAAAACCTCTTCACTTCCTCTACTAGAGACCAAATGTCTTAGGGCTTTGCATTTCACTTATTAATTGGGAGAACAGTTGGGAAGGGAAAGGTGGAGAAAAAGAACTCAGTTTCTCAACTGCTAGAGGATGTTTTCCTCATCTATTACTCATTGGCCTCAGGTATACTTTTCTTTTTTAATTTTCATCGTACCGTCTCTTGCATGACTGTACATGTGTTTCCAAACTAGTGTCAACTCTAAGAAGTCAAAATACACTGACCTTATCAGCCAATATTAACTACTAAGAAGCCAAGTAGAGATACAATTCAACAAGCCAACAGTATCAATGATACTTTTCCACTTAGGTGAATAGAAATACCAGGAATGAAGAGAATGAGTGACTTTCTTCTTCCCCACCACTCTGAAAAGAACAATTAACTTCAGAAATATCAGTAGAACTAAAGGAAAGTCTTCCACTTCTTACTTGGTTTTCTCCTATAAATTGATACCGGTTTCTTTTTTAACAAGTGAATTTTGTCATGGCAATGACAGAAACTAAGCCTGTGTTAACCCCACTGGTTGAAGATGGTCTCATTTAGAAGAGGGTATTTCTCAGAAGTGAACACAAAAATGAAGTAATTTATTGCTTCAGTAGTGAGTATCAATCCAACTGTATTTCATTTTGTGTTTTTCTAAGAGTTCTTAAAATTATGGAAAAATTATTGGTCAAAGGTTACAATCAGGATATGGCCATCTCTACAAAATAACACAAGTCTAAAAAGTGTATCAGGAAGGGGAATAGTCTTACAAATTTTACTTAAAATTTTAAATGCAATCAATAAACTGGGCCCCATGGTGCATACCCATAATCCCAGCAATTTAGGAGGCTAAAGCAAGAAGATCTCAAGTTTGGGGCCAGAGGCAGCATGCACAATTTAGCAAGCCACAGTGTTGAAACAAAAAATGGAGAAAAAAGGGGCTAGGGGTGCAGTTCAGTAATAGACCCTGCATAGCATGTATGAGGCCCTAGATCAACCCTCCAGTACTGCCCCCTTCAAATATTAAATAAACAAACTAAAAAATCAAATTATTGGTATATTTATAAAATACAGAAAAGTTGTTATTGGTTGCATTTTTTTTCCTTTTCTTTTTCTTTTTCTTTTTTTCCCTAGTTTTGCAGGATTCAATCCAGGATGTCAGACATGCTAGGCAAGTGCTCTGCCACTAAGCTGTACTGCCAGCCCTGTTTCTTTTACTTTGAAACAGGGTCTCATTAAGTTGTACAGGTTGTCTCTGGCCTCAAATTTGTGATTTTCCTGCCTCTGCCTCCCAAGCAGCTGGGATTACAGGCATGCATCATGGCACCCAGCCAGTACTTTGATCTTATAATTGAATGGAACAATCCCTAGATTAATGTTTTTTAAATCACCATGCCTATAATTGGTGGAAAAGTAATTTTAACTAAGCATTTAGGAGAAAAGGATTATTTAAGAAAATCATACATATCAAAAAAATGCAAGTAATTAGTTATCAATATGACTATATCAACACCTACAAATTCTATCTAACATCCTCTCCAGCTTTGATACTCACCATCATGTATCATATCACATACTTACTTTATACTTATTTTATCATCTGGTTTCTCCTCTATCTACCCCTTAATATTTAGCTCAAAGAGAACAGTGATTTTTAACTAGTGGTGTTCAGTGCCACATTCCCACTACCTACAACAGTGCCTAGCATATAGCAAGTATTCAATAAAACACTTGAATTAGCTGAATGAATACATAGTAACATAATGTTTATCTACAATAAACAGAGACAGAAATATTTGTCCAGAGATCAAGATTTGTCCAGAGATCTCAAAAAACTGAACAAAATAAAATAGATGATATTCTTCCTTTCCTCCTCCTCCTTCACCTCCCATGTCTTTGACTAATAGGATCAATCATAAAAAGCAAGTAGTTCTACAAGGATCCAAGAAATTGCCATTCGTTTGACTAAACCACACAACCCCAATGACCAAATGAGAAAATAAGAAATTAATCTCTGAAATATTATACTTACTGATTATATATCAAGAGTTCTAAAAGGTAAGGACCCTAAAATTAATAATAAATGAATAACAGAATCGAATTATGTTACCTTGAGAAAGCTGCATCAAGTGAATATGCAAATTGCCAGGAATAACAGGTTCAGGAAGTTCTTGAAGGAAAAACCTAAGAAGACTAATAGCTGAGGGAACATCTGCTTCCTTAACCAAATCCACCTCTTCTCCACTGTCGTATCTCTGTCGAAGCCACTCCACTGTCTCAGCATTTCCGTTGACTTGAAAAAGTCCTTGTTGCTCCAGACCTCCTACATTAGTTCAAGGCAAAAATTAAGCTCTAACTTCAACTACATGACCATACACATTCATTCTCAAATCAACTTAAAATAATCCTAATTTTGGAAAGCCTTTCTTGGCTCCCCAGATTTGGTTACAAACCTTCAAATTAGTCATCTAGAAACATATTATCTCTGAAGGATAGTCTATTTTATCCCACCCTTTATATCCATTAAAAATATTCCTATCACCCCCACTAAAAATGTTCTAGACTGGGCATCTGTCATTTCTAGGAATATAAATTTAAGTAAAAAGCACACTAAAACCTTAAAAAGAATTTCTATTGTTTTTCATATGTTTTGCGCTTTCCATACTAAAAAAACAAAAATTTTAAATCCAAGATCAAAAAGGGGTACGTTGTGTTTATTAAAACAAAAGCTAGCCCTCCAAGTAAGGAAATGTATACCATGTTCCTCAATATAGTCCACAACGTGGCGGACTATGAACGGAACCTCATTGTCTGGATGTCCTCCCTGCTGCAGCTCATCAAGTGGAATTCCAAATATTTTGTTAGCAAGAACGGAGTTGCAGTTACTCAAGGAAGGGGAGGAGCTCTTCCTCATATCTTTTTTGCAGCCAGAAATCAAAGCTGTCTTTTCTGCCAAATGAAAGACAAAAAAACAAAACAACAACAAAAAAAAACAAAAAAAGACTATAATGATTAACAGGTGGCAATATGACTAAATACATTAAAGAAAAATGCTTTACACCTGAATGTGTTCTCATCTATTAAATGTTTCAGTTTTCAGGCCCATGATGTATTCTACAAATAAAACTCAATACAATTATCTTAGCATTTTCTCTACTATGAAATTAGTTCTGAATGCTCTCTTTGGTATTTGTATATTTAATAACAATGGCAAAACTAATCATCCAAAACTCAGCAAGTGACATTAATATCCCAAAGAAAATTAATGAGCAAATTTAGCCCCACGACCTTTACTGACCAACTTTATTAAGGACACATAGTAAAAAGCCAAACCCAATTCACCTCTGTGCTCTGCTATATGAAGCTCATCTAACCCCTCAATTCTTAAACACTCAAACAGCAGAGAATCACTTGTCATAAAATGATGGGCTAATAATCACTTTTTTTCCTTGAGACAAGGTCTCACTATGTAGCCTAGACTGGCCTCTAACTCAAAATCCTCCTGCATCTGCTTCTACCTCTGGAGTACTGAGATTATAGGAGTGTGCCACCACACCCAGCTAATAATGACTTTTTATATATTGATGACCTAATATGAACAAGATTAATCAGTTCTTATTTCTATAAAATAGAGCAGCTATAACATTTTTTTAAAAAAGGAAAACTTTCAATTCTAAACTTCAACTTTTAGTGAAGAAGTCCTTTTATCAATACTGTTTCATAATTATTTAAAAAAAATTCTAAAGCCAATCTGGTGCAGAAGAAATACTTATTTGTCTTAATTTTGTAGAAATTAGAATCAGTAAAGAGGCAGTGGAAGGAAATAATGCATCAGATGACTGTCTCCATCATGTGAAAGTGTAGAAACTAAATAATCCTAAGAAAAATTCATTCTCTAGAATAAACACTTATTACTTTGTGAGGGAAAGCTTTAAAAGAAAGCTGTTTTTCAAAAATTGATAATAAATAAAATGACACCAACTCCAGATCATAAAGATAAATCTAAACAAGATTCTAAAGTTTAAGAAAAATAAGGCCCACTGAATCAACTGTATACACCCTGGATCAAGAGTGTCACAACATGACTAGGAAGCAATGTAGCCAATTTACAGGAACAGTAGAAATTAACTCAAGAGATAAGAAAATATTATAAATGTACATAGTCTTAGACAAAGCAATATCTATTCTTTGACATATCTGGTGCCAGCTAATACCTACAAAACTTCAAAGTTAATAATCAAATAGCAGCTATAAGAATAATACTAAAAAACAAACAAAATAGCAACAAGGGGCAAACTCCAAAAAATCTCTGTGGATTTATAGTGTGGGACAGTTACCATTTTGAAAACTTACCTGAGTACTTAAACACCTAAGTTTAAAAAATGGCTTCTGCACCAGCTACCCTCACTGAGCAAGCATTCCTTTGTCATTTATGGTTGTTTGAGATTATGGCAGAAGATCAGCCTGTAGTTCCTCATTGAAGAAACGCAGAACTTGATCAGTACTTCAGCAGTTAATCTAGAAGAAAAAAACAATTATTTCAATTTCCCACAACATCTTAAACTGTAAGAAAAGACTAGAGTAAGCAGTAAAGTCCATTTGGAAGACTGCCCATTCTGAAAGGCATTTTTTTGCTTGAAAAAATTTTAACCTAGTTAAGAACAAAATCTTACAAAGCTTTCAAATTATGCTGACTAAATTGGAAAGAATCTCTCTGCTCATAATAAGTAAATATAGAAATTTCAAGAGTATCTTTGGGGATTACACCATTCAAATGATCCATTTTTCTCAATGAACATTTCATGTGCACACAAACACCCTACCTCACCCAATTCCCTCATTTCCTCATAAACTCAGAACTAAACATGAAGTCTTTTCAGAAGATCAAAGAATCAGCATTATAGTGGCTGTCTGAGCTTTCTGATTCTGAGAAGCAATTAGCACATACCAGAAAACAACAAAGAGACTTAAATTCAAATATCAACCCCATCGTTTTATAGATGTGACCCAAACAACTTCATGTCTCTATGCCAAGGTATCTTTGTTTAAAATTAAAACAATACCTATACAGCTGGTAAAATTAAAGATAATGTATGCAAACAGTAAACAAAGAGTCTTCTTTGCATAACAATAAGATTAGCAAATAGGTTGAAGAGAAAATAAATTTATTTGGCAATATGTTTCACACTTGGTCTCATCTTTGTGAATTCTATTAGCAAATCTATTAACAATTTTTTTTTCTTGCAGTACTGGGAGCCTCCTGCATACTTCGCAAACACTCTACCACTGAGCTGCACTCCCAGCCCTTCTGTTATTTTTATCTGGAGACAGTCTCCTTAAATTAGGCAGGCTGCTTCTTGCCCCTATCTCCCAAGTCGCTGGGATTACAGGCATGTGCAGTCACCATGAAAGCTATTAACAAATCTTTTACTCAGCTTAGTAAACTCCACTGCAGCACCATGTAAGCAGAAGAGAGGTATCATTCAATAAGTTTTATTCCTTGAGGAGGAATATCCAAACCTGAGAGGGGAGGAAAAGGACAGTCCCACAACAAATCGTTGAGTAAATGGTAACTTCCAAAACATCCTGAAAAGCCTGCTAAAACATGTAGTTTTGCTGTTGTTAAGTGCCATCCAGTGCAACTCACAGCAACCTTATTTACAACAAACTGAAACATTTCCCAACTCTGTGCTAGGCATATGATCTTACTTATGTTTAAGCCCATTGTTGCAGTCACTGTGTCAGTCCATCTAGTTGAGGGTTTTCCTTTTTTTTCGTTGACCTGCTACTCTCGCAAACATGATGTCCTTCTCCAGGTATTGGTCCCTCCTGACAACATGTCCAAAACACGTAAGACGCAGTCTAGTCATCCTTATCCTTGCTTCCAAGGAGCACTCTGTTTGCGCCTCTTTTGGGACAGATCTGCTGGTTCTTTGGGCAGTCCATGGTATATTCAATATTCATCTCCAGCACCATAATTCAAAAGCATCAATTCTTCTCCTGTCTCCTTTATTCAACATCCAGCTTTCACAACCATATGAAAATACCACGGCATGAGTCGGGTGCACCTTCGTCCTCAATGTGACATCTTTCAGCACTTTAAGGAGGTCATTTGCAATAGCTTTTCTGAATGCAATATATCTTTTGATTTCTTGACTGCTGGTTCCATGGGTGTTGATTGCAGAACCAAGAAAAGTAAAATGTTGGACAATCTCAATTTCTCCATTTATCGTGAAGTTGCTTACTGACCCAGTTGTAAGGATTTTTGTTTTCTTGGTGTTGAGGCTCAGTCCTTACTGAAAACTGTGTTCTCTGATCTTCACTTAATATTTCAAATCCTCCTCAATTTCTGCAAGCAACGTTGTGTCATTTGCATAACACAGGTTGTTAATGGGTCTTCCCCCAATCCTGAAGTCATGTTCTTCAAAAAGTCCATCTTCTTGGATTATCTGCTCAGCATAGAGCTTGAAGAGGTACGGTGAAAGGATACAGCCCTGACGCACACCTTCCCTGACTTTAAACCAGGCAGTGCTTCCTTGTTCTGTTCGAACAACTGCCTCCTGATCCATGTACAAATTCCTCACGAGTACAATTTAGTGCTCACGTATTACCATTTTTCACAGTATTATCCATAATTTGCTATGATCCACACAGTCAAATACTTTTGCATAGTCTATAAAACATAGATAGACATCTTTTCTGGTACTCTCTGCTTTCAGCTAATAGCCATCTGACATCAGCAATGTCGTCTCTGGTTCCACATCCTCTTCTTAATCCAGCTTGATTTTCTTGCAGTTCCTTGTCTATACCACTACTGCCGTTGCTTCTGAACAATCTTTACCCAAATTTCATTTGCATGTGATATTAATGATATCGTTTTCTACATTCAGCAGGATCCCCTTTCTGGGAAATAGGCACAAATATGTACCTCTTCCAGTCAGTTGGCCAGGTAGCTGTTTTCCAAATCTCTTGGCATAAGAAAGTGTGCACCTCCAATGCTGCATCTGCTTGTTGAAACATCTCTATTGGTATGCCACCCATTCCTGGAGCTTTGTGTTTTGCCAATTCCCTCAAGGCAGCTTCCACTTCATCTGCCTCTTTACCTAAAAACAACTTCAAAACTGAGCTACATTAAAGATCCTTTAGAAAAATTTACTTTAGGGATAAGATATTTAACAAATTTATAGTGAAAGCCAGGTTGATATCCCTGTAACATAAAGGAAGATTTTTCTGATAAACAATGAATGAATATTCGTTAAAAGATTCTCTCTGCCAGGCACCATGGGGCATACCTGTAATCCCAGCAACTTGGGAGGCAGAGGCAGGAGGATCACAAAATCGAGGCCAGAGGCCACCTGCATAACCTGGCCAAACCCTGTCTCAAGATAAAACATAAAAAAGGGAATAGAGGTGCAGCCCAGTGGTAGAGTACTTGCAAAGAATGTGCAAGGCCCTGGGTTCAACACCCCAGTATCCAAAAAAAAGAGAGATTCTCTCAGATGGGGATGTAGTTCAGTGGTAGAACATACACTTAGCATGAGCAATATCCTGGGTTCAATCCTCCACATAAAACACAAGAAAAGAAAAACATTTCTCTTGGAAGCAAGCTGCATATCACTAAAATGGCTACTCAGTGCATAATGGTTCCTTGTTAATAAAACCAGGAACCTATTATCTCATTTCATGTTCTCTACTACCCCCAACCTCTAAGCAGACAACCTGAAAGTGTATGTTTCCTATGGTGAGGCTGAATAGAAATCTGTGAATTCATCAGTAAAAATCCATTCTACTAGAAAAATGATCAAAGGCATAAATCTTTCAGGTGATGAGTTTTTCTGCTAAAGAGCATCAATGATGATGACAGAAACAGCAACAAACATTAAGTGAGAAGTTACTATGTTCCAGGCAGTTTCTGGATACTTTCTTATATTCTTGAAGGTAAGTATAACTTTTAGTAGGGTACAGAGTAATATCCATTTTATGCAACTATTACATCACTTTTGCTTACCCATTCATCAACTTACGTATTTTACATAATCATATTTCCCACGGATTCATATAAGTACATCAGATATTTTGACATTCTTCTTTCCCTCTTTTCCCCTCTACCTTATTTCCCCTCCCCAACCCCATTCCCCAACCTCCACAGCTACTCACTGATCCCCTCCTCCTTCTTTCAACTTTGCTTATATTTTCCCTTAGATGTGTACGATTGTTCATTTTTACATATTACCTACATATTTTTTTACAAATTTACCTACTTTTTTTTCTTATGTTAGATTTAGCCCCCACATATAAGTGAGAATATATAGTATTTCTCTTTTGGGGGCTGGGTTAGATGACTTGAAATGATGTTCTCCAGTTGCATCCATTTTGCCACAAATGACATTATTTCATTTCTCTTTATTGCTGAGTAATATTCCATCATATATACATACCAATTTTTTTCAATCCACTCCTCTGTTGAGGGACATCTTGGTTGATTCCATACCCTTGTGACTGTGAAGAGTGATGCATTGAATATGGAAGTGCAATTGTCTCTGTGGAATGATGACTTATCTTCCTTTCAGTACATTCCCAGGAGTGTATCATATACTGCCATAGCTGGGTCATATGGCAGTACAACCTTTATTTTAATAAGACACTGCAGGAAAGTTCTCCAAGTTACCTGTAGTCCACCCAGCTAATAAGGGTTAGAGGCAAAATTACATCCCAGTAATGTGATTCCCGAAGTCCATACTCATTAGAGCTGGAGGGAGAGCTCAGTGATACAGCACTAGCCCAGGAAGCAGAGGAGCAGAAGCCCTGAGTTCATCTCCAACACTGCGGAAAAAAAAAAAAAAGCCTGGCATATGGGCTCATGCCTATAACCCCAACAACTCAGCAGGTGGAGGCAGGAGGGACTGCAGGTTCAAGGCCAGAGGCAGCCTGTGTAACTTCGCAAGACCCTATCTTTTTTTTAATCTTTTATCATTTTTATTTAAAAGATTAGCATACAGTAAAATTTTCTTTTTTGGTATATAGTTCTATGAATTTTAACACATCTGAACATATTCCATTCATACCTTTCCCCTTCCCTTAACCCTTGACAATCACTTATCTGCCATCAGTCACTATGTTGTTGCTGTTAGGTGCTGTCCAGTCATGTCCAACTCATAGTGACCCTCATAGGGTTTTCAATGGCTGATTGTTTCGGGATTGCCTCGGGAGTGGATTGCCACATCCTTCTCCCATATCAGTCACTATAGTTTTAGCTTTCTAAGACCATCATACAATCATACAGTATGTGACATTTTCAGACTGGCATTTTTATTAGCACAATGTCTTAGAATCATCTGACATCTATGTATCAACAGCTTATTCCTATTTGTTCCTGAATAGAATTTCATGTTATGGATGTAACAGTTTATTCATTCACCCATGGGAGAACACTTATTGTTCTCAGTCTTTGTCAACAATTATGAAAAGAGCTGCTATAAACACTCATGAAATTTTTGTGTAAACGTAAGTTTTTTTTCCTCCTAAGTAAAATACCTGTAAGTGGGACTTCCAGGTCATATTTGTTGCTGTTAGGTGTCATCAAGTCAGGTCTGAACCATAACAATCCTCATAGGGTTTATAATGGCTGATTGCTTCCAGGTTGCTTCTGGAATAGATTGCCACATCCTTCTGTTTTTGCGGTGCTGGGGTTCAAACCAGGGTCCTCAGAGAGTGTGGAACAGCCCTCTACCAACTGAGGCCAGCCCCAGCCCCTCAACTTTAAAAGAAAAATCTATATTATTTGCCTGAGTTGCTGAACTACTTTGAATTCCTACCAGCAACGTAGAGCAGCTCCAGTTTTTTTATATCCCTAGATTAATATTATCAGTATTTTTAAATTTAGGTATCCTAATACACATGTAGTGGTATCTCACTGTTAGCATTTCCCTAAATGGATATTGATATTGATCATCTTTTCATTTGCACGAGGCTGGGATTTAGCTCAGTTGGTAGAGTGCCATTCTGCAGTCTCTCAGCTCCGGGGTTTGATTCCCAGCACTGCAAAAACGGGAGAAGTACATAGCAATCCACTCTCGAGGCAATCCTGAAACAATCAACCATCAAAAACCCTATGAGTTACACATGACTCCACCTAACAACACCTAACAACACCTAACATCTAACAACACCAGCACCTAACAACAACAACAACAACAACAACAACAACAACAACAACACCTAACAATACACATGTAGTGGTATCTCACTGTTAGCATTTCCCTAATGGATGCTGATATTGATCATCTTTTCATTTGCATATTTGCAATCCAGATCCTGTTTAGTGAGAAGTGTCTATTCATGTCCTTTACCTGTTTTCTAAATCGTTTTTTTTTAATGTTGTTTTCAAAGTTTCTTATATATATTAGATGCAAGTTCTTTTTTGTGGTTTGCAAATACTTTCAGCAAGTCTTTCAATAGTCTTTTATCTTCTATAACAAAGTCTTTCGTAGAACAAGAGTTTCAGTTTTGATGAAGCCCAACTTATCCCTTCTTCTTTTGTGGATCATGTGTTTGGTATCATGACTAAGAAATTTTATTTCCTCCCTTTATTGGTAAGTGTTGGTGGAGTTGAGGGTAATACAGTATTGGCTTTTTCCATTATACAACTATTACATTACTTTTGGTTACACTTTTATCAACATACAAGGTTTGGGCTGGAGATTTAGCTCAGTGGTAGAGCGCTTGCCTAGCAGGTGCGAAGCCCAGGGTTCAATCCCCAGTACCAAAAAGGAAAAAAAAAAAAATACAAGGTTTATGGAATCTTTTGTTATTATGTAGTAAAACATATAAGCATTTTGGGTTATATTCCCCTATTCTTCCCATGTACTCATGAAGTCGCACCATTTACATTGAGATTATCTTCTCCTCATTTATCCCTTTACATTGATTCTCCTCCCCATACCACCTTCTGCAATCTTTGCTTCCATTTACTAGTTCTTTCCCTCCTTCTTTCTACTCTTTATATTGTCCCTTCTTTACTAAGTTAAATTGTGCATTTTCATATATCAACTTATGCATAGGATTTTCTCTTCCTTTAAGTAAGATTCAGCTCCCACATGAGTGAAAACATGGTATTATTATCTCTTTTTGAGCTTGTGTTCATTTGCTTAAGATGATATTCTCCAGTTCCATCCATTTTGTTGCAAATGACATTTCATTTTTTTATTGCTGAGTAGTATTCCATTGTGTATATGTACCATACTTTTTTTGTCCATTCTTCTGTTGATGGACACCTTGGTTGGTTTCATGTCCTTGCTATTGTGAAGAGTACTGCATTGAATATGGGAAGGCAGGTGTCTCTATGGTATGATGACTTGCCCCTCTTTGAGTATACTCCCAGTAGTGGCATAGCTGGGTCATATGGCAGTTCTATTATTCATTATCTGAGGTATCTACATACTGATTTCCAAAGTGGTTGAACCACTTTATAGTCCAACCAACAGTGTAAAAAAGGTTCCTTTTTCTCCACATCCTTGCCATCATTTGTTACTTGTTTTGTTGATCTTGGCCATTCTTACTGGAGGAAGGTACAATCTCAGAGCTGTTTTGATTTGCATTTCCCTAATGGTGAGGGATATTAAACATTTTTTCATGTGCTTCTTAGCTTTATGAACTTCTTCATTGGAGAACTATCTGTTTATTTCCTTTGCCTATTTGTGAATTGGGTTATTTGTCGTCTTCAGATTTGCTCTCTTAAGTTCTTTATAAATTCTAGAAATTAGTCCTCTGTCAGATGTTGAGGATGCAAAGATTTTCTCCCATTCAGTGGGCTCTTCCTTAACTCTGTTGATTGTTTCCTTTGCTGTACAGAAGCTTTTTAATTTCATGTAAGCCCATTTGTCAATTCTTGGTGTGACTTCTTGAGCAACTGTAGTCTAATTAAGGAAATGCTTTCTTATGTCTATGTGTTGGAGTGTGTTTCCTATCTTTTCTTCTAGTAGTTTTAAGATTTCTGGTTTTATGTTGAGGTCTTTTATATATTTCAAGTTGACAATTGTACTAGTTGAGACATATGGGTCTGTTTTCATTTTTCTGCAGAGGGATATGCAAGTTTCCCAGCACCATTTGTTGAAGAGGCTATCTTTTCTCCAATTTGCATGCTTATTAGCCCCTTTGTCAAAGATCAGGTGGCTACAGCTGCCTGAGTATATTTCTGGGTCTTCAATTCCATTCCACTGGTCTTCAGGCCTGTTTTTATGCCAATACCAAGCTGTTTTTGCTACTACAGCCCTGTAGGATAGTTTTAAGTCAGGGATTATGATCCTGCCTGAACTAGTTTTGCAGTCTAAGATTGTTTTGGCTATATATGTTCATTTGTGTTTCCATATGAATTTTTGGATTGTTTTTTCTATTTCTGCAAAGTCTGTCATTGGAATTTTAATGGGGATTGCATTAAACCTGTAAATTGCTTTTCTTAGTATAGCCATTTTTACAATATTGATTCTCCCAATCCATGAGCTGGGGAGGTCCTTCCATATTCTAGTATCCTCTGAGATTTCTTTCTTTAATGCTATGAAGTTTTCCTTTTAGAGATCTTCAGGGTCTTTGGTTAGATTGATTCCTAAGTATTTAAGTTTTGGGTGGGCTATCGTGAAAATGATTGTTGCCTTCATTTCCTTCTCTTCCTGCTCACAGTTGGTGTAACGGAAGGCTACTGATTTTTGAGTGTTAATTTTGTATCCTGCTACTTTGCTGAAGGAGCTAATTAGGTCTAAGAGTTTTCTAGAGGCGTTTTTGGGATCCTTTAGGTAAAGAACCATGTTGTTGGTAAATAAAGATGTGACCTCTTCTTTGCCTATTTGTATCCCTTTGATTTCTCTCTCCTGATTGCTCTAACAAGGACTTTGATCACAATATTAAATAAGATAGGAGACAGTGGACATCCTTGTCTTGTTCCTGATCTTACAGGAAATGGTTTCAATTTTTCCCCATTTAATATGATATTGGCTATAGTTCTGTCATAAATGGCCTTTATAATGTTGAGGTATTGCCTTATTATCCCCATCTTCTCTAGAGTTTTTATAATGAAAGGGTGTTGCACTTTGGCGAGACCCTGCCTTAAGATAAAAAATAAAAACTAGGCTGGTTGTGCATCCCAGTAGTAGTAGTTGTTGTTGTTAAGTGCCATCAAGTCATGTCTGACCCACAGCGACCCTTATAGGGTTTTCAATGGCTGACTGTTTCGAGATTGCCTTGGGAGTAGATTGCCATATCCTCCCATTTTTGCAGTGCTGGGAATTGAACTTGGGACCTCAGAGACGGCAGAGCAACCAGAGCTTTACCAACGGAGCTAAATCCCAGGCCCCCAGTAGTAGAGCACTTACAAAGTATGTGCAAGGCCTTGGGTTCCACTTGCAAGTATCACAGGAAAAATAAGCCCTAGGCTCTTTATCACTACACTATCTCCCTGTATAAATTCTTATAATTTATAGTGTCAAAAAATCTCATATTCTCAAACTAATTGTTAAGGCTCAGATATATTATTTAGGAGGTCACTTATTCCTAACTTGCTAACAAGTGCTTAAAGAGGATAAGCCTGTGCTCCAAGTATGCCAGTTAATTATTCATTTGGGACCTCTATCTAGAGCACACTGCTGAGAACACTCAGACTGGAGAGCGGCCCAAAATAACATTTCTGCAAACTGCAAAGTGGTTTTTAACATTAGTATTTAGCTGTGTTTCCCACTCTTTTCCAAAGCTTATGTGATATGAATGTTCCTTGCACACACTAATGGGTTGAATAGTGTCCCCCCAAAATTCACGTCCACGCAGAACCTCAGAATGTGACTTTCTTTGGAAATAAGATCTTTGCAGATATAATTATGTAAGAATCTCAAAATGAAATCATCCTAAATTTAGGGCAGGCCCCAAATCCAATGATGGGTGTCCTTTAAAAAAAAAAAAAAAGACAGAGCTGAGACACACAGAGAGAAAGAAGGCCATGTGAAGACAGAGACAGAAATGAGATCATTCTACCACAAGGCAAGAAATGCCAGGAACCATCAGAAGCTGGAAGAAGCAAAGAAAGGTTCTACTTAAGAGTCTCCAGAGGCAATATACCCCATCAACATCTTTACTTTATACATTTAGCCTCCTGAGAAAATTGCTATTTTAGAGTCATCCAGTTAGTGGCAACTTGTCATGTAAGCCCTAGAAAACTAATATAACATCTAAACTACACTATTTGTGGGGCACAGTGGTTCACATCTGCAATCCCAGCCCTCAGGAAGCAGAGGCATGAGGATTTTGAGTTGGAAGCCAGCCTGGGTATATAACAAGTTCTAGGATAACCTGGTTACATAATGAGACCCTGTCTCAAAAACACACACACACAAAACCAAATTAACAACAATAAAAAATTATTATTTTTATTTATTTATTTTTTTTGTGTGGTACTGGGGGTTGAACCCCAGGGCCTCACACCTGCATGCTCTGCAAGTACTGGACCACTGAGCTACACCCCTAGCCCTTTTTTTTTTTTACTTTTTTTGAGACAGGGTCTCGCTAAATTACGCAGACTGCCTCTGGTCTCGAACTTAGGATCCTCCTGCCTCTACCTCCCAAGCCGCTGGGATTACAGGTGTGCACCACCACGCCTGGCCAAAAAATTAATTTTTAAAGTATATTATTAAATTCTCAAAAAGAGAGAAAGAAAAGCTAGTGGTGTAGCTCAGTGGTAGAGTGCATGCTTAGCTCATACAAGGCCATGGGTTCAATCCACAGCGCATCAAAAAGAGAAAGAAAATAGTAATATGCACCACAGAAAAACATCCCAAAGAGACTGGAAGAAATGTCCTGGAAACAGGATAAACAAAATGCAAAGAAAGCAAAAAAATTTTTGACACAGGGTCTATGTTGCCCAGGCTGGTCTCCAACTACTGGGATCTAGTGATCCCCCTGCCTCATCCTCCTGGAGTAACTGGGACTTTAGTGATGTACCACTATGCCCTGCAAAGAAATCAATTAAAGAAAAGGCTCAGACATAGGGAATAGAATATATAGATTTTCAATCAAGGACTTCCAAAAGCATAATGTTAGTATAAATCAAAACAGTGAAATTATTTTTATAGTACTAAGAGTTGAACTCAGGACTTTGCACATGCTACGCAAGCATTCCAACAACCTCTATTTTTTTTTAATTTTGAGACCAGGTCTTGTAAAGTCACATAGGCTGCCTCTGGCCTTGAACTCACAATCCTCCTGCCTCAACCTCCCTGGTGCTGGGATTACAGGCATTACTCACCACACTTAAAGCAGTGAAATTATTTTAAATACAAGTGACAGCTGCCTAGCATGGTAGCATGACAACAAATAGGAAATCATACTTTATGTAAATTTTATATTGCATACTTCATTATGAGACAGGAGTGATAAAAGCAATGGAATTAAGTACTAATTTTCAATAAAGTTGGGTGGCCGGGTACAGTGGCACACGCCCGTTAAGCCCAGGACTCAGGAGGCTGCCACAGGGGGACTGCTACAAGTTTGAGGCCAGCTAGGGGTACAGAGTGAGTTCTGAGCCAGCCAAAACTACACAGCAAGACTCCACGTCAACAAAAAACAAGAAGAAATTTAAAATAAAAAAAAGCTGAGCGATGGGTACAACTAGGAAAAAGCATTTTCATATATCCGCAATCAGCCTAAATTCTGCTGGGCTTGGAGGTACTTAGTACTCAGTTCAATTTCATTTACATATTCATATATACATGGTAGAAACAAACACATCTTTCCTGACAGAATCCCTAAATTTCATTAAATAAAATCAGTAATGAGGATATGATTCACATAGAAATGGTTTAAAGTGCTAACTCATTAATTATTAAGGCCAATAAATAAATCTCTGTGTCACTGGTACAGATAAAGGAAAAAAGCATCGGTGAGCTGCATCTCAATAAACATGATAAACCTTGAAAACAAAGTTTTAAGTTTGTAGACTCTCGCTACGTCTGAACTTTAAATCACTGAACCAAAACTAATGGAAAAATTTATCCCTGCTCGATACATTAAGCTTTTCATTAGCCCAGGCTCTAAAAAGCACTGTAGCAACAGAAAAGCCACCTCTTTTATCCAGCTGAACAAGGATGGTACTACAAAATCTGCCAATGTTCAAAATCAATAGTTCCTGCCTAGCCTGAGAAACTGATAAAGCACAAATTGTGTGAGATATTTAATAGAAAGGCTGAACAAATATTTCAATGGCACATGATCTTATCTGCTGAGCCAGGTATGGTAGCACACACCTGTAATCCCAACACTCAGGAGGCTGGGGCAGAAAGATATCAAGTTCAAGGCCAGCCTGAGTTAGATGGTGAGATCCTGTCTCAAAAAAAGAGAAGTCCTTATATGTCAAATATTGATAGATGTTACTTCAATTCGAAAAATACCAAGACATCTGAATCTATTATTAAATTCATATTGATTCTATTAATAAGTATGGTAATTTATCAGATATCAAATATAACTAATAGAGAATTCAGGACTAGAATATTTTTTAATTAAAGACAGCTCTATTTGTATCAGCCTGCAGCCATAGCCCTGTGGCATCTGATCCCATCAGATCTCGGAAGCTAAGCAGGGTTGGGCCTGCTTAGTACTTGGATGGGAGACCACCTGGGAACACCAGATACTGCAGGCTTAGGACCTGGCAACCCGCTCCCAATAATCAATAAATATGCCATTAAAAACCCTATGAACAGTAGAGAAGCACTGACAATAGTGTTTCGCCTGTTCTATGTAGGGTCGATATGAGTCGGATACCGACTCGAGGGCACCTAACAACAACAACAACTATTTGTATCACAACATATTATGGATAACATTGTGAAGAATGGGAACATCAGAGCACTTAACTGTACTCAAGAGGAATCTGTACATGGACCAGGAAGCAGTCATTCAAACAGAACAAGGAAGCACTGGCTGGTTTAAAGTTTGGAAAGGTGTGCCTCAGGGCTGTATCCTTTCACCATACCTCTTCAATTTCTATGCTGAGAAAATATTTTTGAGAAGCTGGACTTTATAAAGAACAACATGGCATCAGGATTGGAGGGCCACTCATTAACAACCTGTGTTATGCAGATGACACAACTTTGCTTGCAGAAAGTGAAGAGGATTTGAAACATTAAGTGAAGAAGATCAAAGAACACAACCTTCAGTATGGATTACACCTCAACATCGAGAAAACAAAAATCCTTACAACTGGGTCAGTAAGCAACTTCAGGATAAATGGAGAAAAGATTGAGGTTGTCCAAGATTTTGCTTTACTTGGTTCTACAATCAATACTCACAGAAGCAATAGTCAAGAAATCAAAATACACATTGCAATGGGAAAAGCTATTGCAAAAGACCTCATTGAAGTGTTGAAAGTAAAGATGTCACATTGAAGATTAAGGTGTACCCGACTCATGTTATGTATTTTCAGTAGCATCATATGGTTGTGAAAGTTGTACGCTGAATAAGGGAGACAGGAGAAGAACTGATACTTCTGAATTTTGATGCAAGGCCCTGGGTTCAGCCTCACAGTACTGAAGAAAGGAGAAAGGAAGGAAGGATTACTTAAGGGACTAATCCTCCATGATGATTCCAGAAAACTACAATGAACAATGAAATTGCCAAATCATAGTACTAAATACAGCACATCTATATCACTAGCATTTCATGTAGATATAGCCTATTATTCCTCTCTTAATTAAAGTGTTCAAATAAAAATTTGTTAACCCTGAAGATAATCTACTGGTAAACTGCCTGATTAGTTTTGAGAAACTCTCAAAAGGGTTTCATGGACACAGTTAACTATTTCATAACCTCCAATCATAATTTCAAGCCATTTAAATCAAAAGTAACAAAGTCACACAACGAAATAAAATTTCCCACAGTGCATAAATCCTCTCATCTATCCTCCTAATTGATCTCTTAACACTAAAATCTAATCCTCATTCTCCTGCACAAAATTTCTCAATTGTTTTCCATTGCCCAAAACTCTGGATTCCAAATCTTTTAGTCAGGAAAAAGACACGAGCATATGTCCCCTTGTATCTATGTGTATTTCTAAAGTAGAGCAATGAACAATACACAACATATTATATTCATAAAAGTAACATTTTAAGATTTTTTAAATTTCGTTTGTTTGTTTATTTATTTATTTATTTATTTAGCTTTTTAGACAGAGTCTCACTATGTAGCCCAGACTGGCCCTGACTTGCAATCTTCCTGCCTCAACCTCTCAAGTGCTGGTCAAGCACTTGAGAGGCACCACCATGCCTGGCCACTTTAACAAATCAATTTTAATACTATACACAGGCACCCTGCCCATCCAAAATGTTAGCACCTCCCTTTTGACACCAGTGACCCAGAATACGGATCTCCAACTTCAGTGTATATCACAATCTAGGCTTCTCAGATTGATAGAAATAAGGCCTTGAGAAGATTATCTTTCCCTGCCTGGCCACTTTAACTGAAGTTTAAAAGAACTGAAAGCAGAGCCTTGCGCTAGCCATGGTGGCGCATGTTTGTATTACAAGTTACTCAGAGGCTGAGGCAAGAGAATCACAGGTTCAAGGCCACAGGCACTCTGCGCAACTTAGCAAGACCTTATCTCAAAATAAAAATTTAAACAATGTCGTCTAGGGATGTAGCTTAATGGTAGAATGCTTGCCTAATGCAACACCCTGGATTAAAGCCCAGTATCACAAAAAAAAAAAAAAAAAAAAGGCAAAAACTTGAAAAGTTATTTGTACAGCCATACTCAGGTATACCAAAAGATATAAACAACCAAAATGTACATCAACAGATGAATGGATAAACAAAATATGGTTTATACATATGTTGTTGTTGTTGTTGTTGTTGTTGTCAGGTGCCGTGGAGTCGAGTCTGACTCATAACAACCCTCACAGGGTTTTCACTGGCTGTTTCCGGATTGCTTTAGGAGTAGATTGCCAGGTCTTTCTGTTTTTGCGGTGCTAGGGATCAAACTTGGGTCCTCAGGTAGTGCAGAGCAGGGACTCTACTAAATGAGCTAAACCCCAGCCTAGTGTATACATACAATGCAATATTATTCAATACTATCAAAGAATAAATTTTGATATACACCAAGACATGGATGAACTTGTGCTAGGACTGTAGCTCAGTGGTAATGGACATGCTTAGCTTCCCCAGCACCAAAAATAATAATAATAATAATAATAAACCTTGAAAACTTGCTAAGAGAAATAAGCCAGACACCAGACACAAAGGAATAAATTGTAACCAAAGGCATGACTGGAAGGGCTGGAGAAAATCTAAGGAAAAACAGCCCCTGGAAGTTCTCCAAGCCTTAAAGCCCCCTTCTGTTCTCTCTCTGACTTTGGGCATAGAGGCTGCCATACAGATTGCCTATGAGAAGATACAGCATAGCTCTACCTATGTGCAGTGAGCAGAACATGCTAACACAAATAATAAATAACCCTTCCTTATCTCACAAGAAAATATATTTAACCCACTTTTCCCAACTCATAAGACTGCTTAATGCTATGATTGTTGTTGTTGTTGTTGTTAGGTGCCATTGAGTTGGTGTCTGACTCAGAGCAACCCTATGTATAGAAGACAAAATACTATTGTCAGTACTTCTCTGCTATTCATAGGGTTTTCAATGGCTGATTGTTTTTTAGGAGTGGCTTGCCAGGTCCTTCTCCCAAGCCAACTGTCCTTGGGGTTCCCAGGCAGTCTTCCATCCAAGTACTAACCAGGTCCAACCCTGCTTAACTTCTGAGATCTGACGGGATCAGACGCCACAGTGGTATGGCTGTAGACTAATGCTATGATGAAGCTAATAAAAAGAGCTTGAGACACTCACTCTGGGGCAGTGCACCCAAAGACAGTGGCCCCCACCTTGATCGCTCTGACACTAACTCATGGTGTGGAGTAATCCTTTTTCCATCTGCTGACCCCATAGCTCATGGGCAGTCATAACAATAACTGCTGTATGACTTCACATACATTAGGTATCTAGACCAGGCAAATTCAGAGAGAAAGAAAGGAGAAGTTACCAGAGGCTGGGAGAAGAACAGAATGAGAAGTTGTCTAATGAGCACAGACTTTATGTATGAAAAAATTCTGGAAAAGAAAGTAGTGATGGTTACACAACACCGTGAATGTACTTAATTCCACTGAACTACACACTTGTTGTTGTTGTTGTTAGGTGCCATCGAGTGGAGTCCGGCTCATAGCCAGACCCTCATAGGGTTTTCAGTGGCTGATTGTTTTGGGATTGCCTTGGGAGTGGGTTGCCATGTCCTTCTCCCATTTTGTGGTGCTGAGAATCGAACTCAGGACCTCAAAGACTGCAGAGCAGCGCTCTACCAACTGAGCTAAATTCCAGCCCGAACTACACACTTAGAAATGGCTAAAAAAAGCTGGGCAGGGTGGTGCATGCCTGTAATCCTAGTAACTTGGGAGGTGGAGGCAGGAGGATCACAAGTTCAAGACCAGAGGCAGTCTACATAATTTAAGGAGACTGTCTCCAAAAGTAAAAAAAAAAAAAAAAAAAAAAAGGGCTGAGGGTGCAGCTCAGTGGTACAGCACTTGCAAAACATGCAAGCACTAGGCCCTGGGTTCAACCCCCAGTACCACAAAAAAAAAAAGAAAAGAAAGAAAGAAAGAAATGGCTAAAATGACACATTCTATACTATATATTTAAACACAATAAAAAAATTTTTGTGTTAACTGTAAAACGGTTAAATTTTAGGTTATGTATATTCTATTTCAATTCTTTTGAAAGAGTTTTGAGAGCTGAGAGTGTAGCTCAGTGGTAGAAAACCTTCCTAACATGTGAGGGCTGGACTTAACCCCCTAGAATCTAAAAGAATAAAAATAAAAATAAAAATTTAAAGTTTTTCTAACTTTAGAACAGAATTTAAAGTAATTTGTATAATAAATACTATTATAGTTCCCAATTTTAAAATCAGTGTACAATAGGATAGCCAGGCACAGACGGATAGAGGTTATTTGTAAATGATAATAAAAATAGTTGTCATTTTGGTGGGGAAATACTCGTAAATCACTATATTCATTCTGGCCATGGTCTGTCCTAAAACACCACATTCTGATAAAATGCACAATGTAACAGTTACTTCACCCAGTGACGAATATTATGCCACTGCGATATGCCCTTCTACATATTGCAAGAACTTAAGCGGTTGTGACACAGAAGCCTAATTGGTAAAATAATTAAATTGGAGAAAATACTGCTGTAACTTTAAAAGCAGCCACAAAGACGAGGCACCCAATGAGCATATAACGACCAGTTCATTCAATGCCATTCATCAACTACGTAGTGAGTGTGAAATCTGTGATAAACTCGGGGCAGCAAGTATGTCAAGGTTACAAAAGGGAAGAGTTGAAGATACAGCTTTACATTAACCCAACCACAGAAAGTCAAATAATTCAAAACTATCTTTTAATGCTTGACACTAAGTAAGCGCACCCCAGTTACTTAACGTTAAAAGCCTGCATTACTGTGGTTCCGGTTGCCATTTTTAAGTTTAGTTTCGTCAAAGCATAGTAAATGGCCAGTATTTTTCACTGATTAAACAACGTAATGGGGAGATGAATGAAATTATACAACTGTTTTTCTACGTCAACTTGGATTTAATTACTTAAAAACAAAAGGAGTTTAATAATTCCCACTGAGCAAATGCGCCAAACGACTCAACTTCCTATAACCTTATCTAGGAAACGAGGCGCCCCATCTGAAACTTAATGCCCTACAAAAGGACCCCTCTGAAACGTATAACACAGAGTGCTTTCTAGATGAGGCCCAAGTGCACCAACAGCCCAATTTTGGGTATATTGTCTGCGCGATTTAAGGAAGTCAGAAACCACTCATTTCACGTGACCTTAAAAAGGGGCGCAGTTGGGCCCGGAATAAACCACACTCCTTTCTTTCTACATCAACTTCACTGCCCGACATGAAGGAAGTGGGCGCGGAGGAGGTGGCAGGATCAGTGGACAGGCAAGGCTAGCAAACAAAGTGCGGCGCTGTGTCTTCTACTTTGGGGGAGCTAAGAGGTGAGGGGCACCCCCGCTCACGCGCACTGCAGCTGCAGAAAATCGAACACTGCCACACCCCCCGGCAGCCAGGGGCATGGCCTCGTCTTCCTCTTTCTCCAGCAGAAATGAGGCTCCCTCTACCGAATGCCCACCTACAAGGCTGTGCTCTTGGTCCCCCACACCACGAAACGAAACGCCCCGGAGCAGGCGCGGGTGGGACCCGGCGCTGGGGGGCGGCAGAGGGAGGGAGGGTCGAGGCTACCAGAGACCTGCGCATGCGCAGATCCCGGTACCCGCCCGTTTACCCACCGTTGGAACCGCGAAGCCCTGTTCCCTGGCCTCGGCCACTTCTCCAGGACCCGCGGCGACGGCAAAAGGGCGAGAACTGAGGCCCCCAGTGGCTCCGCGGCTGGCAACTCTCTTGTTGAGGCGGCTGCTAGCGGGAGACTGAAGCGACGGCTGTAGCTGGGGGCCAGCCCGGTAGCGAACCCCGGATACCCCCGGCGGTGGCGGCGGCGGCGAGAGATGCGGAAAAAGGGTGAGGAAGCGGCGACGGAGACAGTGGCTGAGGCGTAGAGCCTCGCTAACGACAAGCTCGAGGAGCGCGCAGGGCGGAGGGCGGGCGGGGGCCGGGCCGGAAGTGACGTGCACAGGCGGGGCGAGGCAAGCTCTCTGCGGGGAGGAGGCATGCCCCCAAGCCAGAGCCCTAGCTTCCGCGAGTGTGATGGCCGTTGTGATTCCCGCACCCCACATTTGGACTTCTGAGTGAGCGTACAAGAAGCCAGGCACTGTCTCTAGGGAGATGTCTGGGATCCTCCGTTTGGGGAGGTGGGAAAGGAGAAAGAGGAAACTAGGGAGGGGACGTAGGAGGGATAAAGAGGAAACCCAGAAAACCGAAGGCCCGCGGAGGGGCCGTGGCCTAACCCCTACAAGCAGAAAGCCAGAAAAATCTGAATTACTCTTAACTGAATGAGGATAAATTACAGAGACCTTCACAGAAAAACTGCCCGACAGGCCTAACTGTTGATTCTTGTTCCCATTTCCACGATTGAGGGAGTCATATCCCCCCAAAGATCTACGGGGTTGTACCCGTCCCTGCCCTCCTTCACTTCTTCATCTAACGACCTAGAAATTACACAGCTGTGGTGCTGAAAGAGTCCGGGAATATGGAATTCGATAGGCTGCATGCTCACAAGAGCTTTCTATACGGAACTAGAGCTTCTGGGGCGGAGTTGAAAGGCCGCAGAAAGAATGAGAAGTTCTCTGCGCCTAGGAGTCTGTCCTTGCTTGCACAGCCACCCAGACCAACCCCCGCAGCTCCCCCACGCTCATAATCATATGATTACTCAACCCATTTCTCTCTCTCTCTCTCTCTCTCTCTCTCTCTCTCTCTTTTAAGTTTTTTAAGAGCGTTGAGATCTTCCATTGAGAAAAATACCTTTGGTCTCCTTGAGGGTGGGTAGACTCATACCTGCGCAAAGAACCCTAGGTGTCTGTAAAAACATGAATCACCATAATTAAGTAGTCCCCTATCTTCCTGAGCCGGAAGTCAGTAACCTGGAAAACCTAAAACAAGAACCCTCATGAAATTTGGGAAAAGATTTATAAAGATAAAAAGTCACCCTATGAGATGATCTGTAAATATGTTACAAAGACCAGGCTGGCTCCCAAATTTCATAAGACAGACAAAAATAAGTCATCTGTAACCTAAGTGTCACATGCCCAAGTGATGCTGCCATAACTGAAGGGCGGGGTCCACAAAGAATCTAGAACCACAGAATCTGAATAAGAATGTATTGTGGGTTTCCCACTCCAGTCCAGAAAAGGGTGAGTGATACTTTTGACAAGTACAAAATACCTATTACCAAGGCAGTTAAAAATCTTAATTCAGGGCTGGGGGTATATAGCTCCATGGGAGAGCACTTACCTAGCTTGTTCAAGGCCCTGGGTTTGATCCTCGGCAGCAGAAGAAAAAAGTCTTAATTCATACTCAATCACTCAATTCAACAAATACTTATTGAGCACTTAACAATGTTCTGGCCTCTTAGAACACAGCAAATAAGACACCTGCCTTCAAGGAGTTTATAGTCTAGCAACTTAAATTCTATATGTCCTTTATAAACATACAAAGACCTACACTCTGATTCCAAATCCAACAAGTAGCCTTTTCTCACTCAAGTAAATTGAAGCACCAAGTAAAAAGCAATTGTCCAAGGCACATGAGTATAACTAGTTATCTAGCTATATGGTCTTTATCATTAAATTCACAGCATGATTTACAAATGAGCTTCTGTTTGCTGCGTTGGATTATGAAGTTGCTTTATCCACATTAATTTCTCAGGGCCTGAACTCAACCTGAGTGAAGTGAAATGTAAGTTTCTGAATCTACCAAACAGAGAACTAGACAAACCTTGTTTCACAGCAGCTCAAT
Organism: Pedetes capensis; assembly: GCA_007922755.1. Taxonomy (NCBI): domain Eukaryota; kingdom Metazoa; phylum Chordata; class Mammalia; order Rodentia; family Pedetidae; genus Pedetes; species Pedetes capensis. The sequence goes on from VMDO01001495.1 coordinate 131,086, forward strand.
CGGGTGCAGTCTGTGCCTTGTATCTCTTTTTAAACATCTTAAACAGAAGGATTACCTGTGAGACCATGCTTAGAGAATAGGGGCAATAAGATTGCTTCAAAAGCTTAATCATAAACAAGTAAAAATCCTAAATTAGTAAATCCTAAGAGAGTAAAAACCCTCTTGATTCCCCACTTATGCAACACAGGCCCTTGTTGACATAACTGACTATAATAGGCACTTTATATGAAACCCAAGATGTAAGCTCCCAGAGGGCAGGGACTTCTTTGCATTTATTTGCCCTAGTCCCAAAGTATGGGTTCTTAAAAAAAAAAAAAAAAAAAAAAAAAGGTGAATTGATTCAGGAACCATTTTTCCCTTAAATACTCAGGAACATCATCTTGGAAGGTATACTTTCAAGATAATTCAAGACCAATATGTTCAACATGCAGGGCTCATGGGGTATAATTTTAAGAATCCTTTATCTTTTGCCATCCCTTTAAATACGTTAGTGGATCTGGATACCATGGCACACACCTATAATCCTAGCAGCCTGAGAGATTGAGGCAGAAGGATCATGAGTTCAAGGCCAAAGGCAGGCTGTGCTACTTAGACCATGTTTCAAAATAAAATTTTAAAAAAGGGGCTTGGGGTACAGCTCAGTGGTAGAGTACTTGCCTAGTGTGTGCAAGGCCCTGTACTCAACCCCCATTACTGCCAAAATATAAAAAAAGAAGTCTGTACAGTGGGAGTAGATCTGACATGCATCTAATTAAAAACTTAGGCAAGTTCCATGAATTCTGTGCTCCTCCTCAGGCATAGGAAGCCCTGTGGTTATTGTGTCACAAAGAGTGAAACTCTTCCCCCTTCTCCAACTGGGGTCAGCTGGATCCCTGCTTGTTCTAGACAGGGGAACATGGTCTTTTCTAACCCTGCTTAGTCTTTCTCCTTCTCTCCCAACTTACCAGCCAGAGCCAAAGGTGGTAGGTAGGAAAGTAAAAGAGAGCAGGAAAGTTCTTAACTTTTTCTTCTATATGATGGTCAATATCCCTGGGCTTAGTAGCTATTTAAAGCTGACTTTTTCTAATGGATATTTTTATGGTTACTTTAGACACAACTACTATCCCCTTTCTCTGGTGGTTTCTATCCATAATTCCCTTCATCTGAGCAGAAGCACTCTATGCTGGCAGGTTTTGCTTCCTCCTTCAGTCCCTACAGATGTGATAGCCCACCTCCATCTACTTGCTTATTGAAGACGTCATCTCCATAGGGGCCCTGTTAGATAGGATCTAAGATAACTCACACTGGTCTGTTTCCAAGTGGCCCTGAGTCACCCTTTATTGTTGTACAAGGTCAAGTTCTCCATACCCTAGGGGGTGCCACTCATATCCTCCTCCTTGTAAATTTGTGTATGCATTTAGTTTGACAGTTTTCCAGCAGGGGGCAGTAAAGTGTTTTGTCCAAATTAATACAACTTTTTCCAATAGATGGAAGTGAAGTGTCTGGAAGAGCTTCTTATGCAATGTTAGGCTAGTAGCAGCTCTATATGACCCACACCCGGTCCACAGGAAGCTCACATGAACTTCTTCCCCAAACAAACTTGGAAGTCCAGGCCAATACCACTGCAAATTCAGCATTCCTCTGCCCTCTTGCCAAAATAGCTACCAGCTCTGGGAAATCAGACACAGGTCCACTCTGCCCCTCTAACTGCAAAAGACACATGTCACAGACTCTAAGTAGTTCTATTGAGGGCCTCTCTCACTTGGCTTGAGATAAGAGGCAGATAAGCACTTCCTATAAGAATCATAGCATACTAGCAGCAATATCCAAAGAAATCCCCCTCAATAATTCTTACTTGGCCTTTTATAACTAACTGTGAGTAGTTGAGTTATCTTCCTGCTTTTGTCTGAGTTCTCTGGAATTTCTAGAGAGGGTCCATTGCAGAATTCACTGCAGGGAGGGGTTTTTTTTTTGTTTTTGTTTTGGGGGGGTTATTCTGTTTGGTTGCAGGGGGGGAAGCCTGGATAAGTTGTAATATCTTGTGCTTCAATTAAAACAATAGTTCTCTATCCCCTACACTGCAAAAACTAAAACAAAAACAAACTAACTACTACAACAAAAACAGCGACAAAATAACCAGTAGGTCTCAAGCAGGTTGAGTTTTGGGGCAGTATCTGGAGATACTAATGGTTGTCAAAATGGGAGAAGTGCTAGTGGCATCTAGTAAGGATGCTCCTAAACATCCTACATCGTACAGGACACCCACCAGAACAAAAAATTATCTAGCCAAAATGTGATTTCTGATTTAATATCTTGTAACAAATAGAATTTATAAGCTTGGTAGTCAGTAAGAGAATACCTCAAAATTATATCACTTTTTCTTTTTTCCTACAAGTGCTTTACATATAGGTATAAAATTCATATTGTAATATATTAGTAGGATCTTTGGCCAGGATGAGAAGTGACTGGTATAGAGTGTGCCTGTGTATTTCTAAGGATTCCTATAAATGGGGTAAGGCCAGGAAAATTATTACTTGAAGTGGGACATTTTTTAGTTGTTTCTTTGTAAGCGGACTTAAAGCCCAAGAAAATAAGCATTCTACCCAACTCTTCTGAACAGAGGTTTTATGTCTCTTAAAAAGGTCATGAGTCTTTCTACTCACTGTAGAAAGGATATATATTTGCTGCAGCCCAGGCCATGTCCTAGATGCCAAGGAGGACCTCAGCATATCTGCCTCCCAGGGTCACCAATGTCATTGGGGTGAAACTTGAAGTCAGGGAGTAACACTTTGTATTGTCACTTTACAACTCATGCCCTCATTCTTCACAGTGAATGTAAATGGACTTTTTCCTTCCTTTACATTCATTTGAATGAATTTATTTCTTCTCAGTGTAGGAGGATGTTGAGCCCATCTCTTGTTCTATCATTAAAGAAACCTTCACTAATCAAGTGTCTTACTTACCTCTACCAATCTCATCTCTGACCAAGACTATTTGAGCACTAAAATATTAATTAACTTTTCTTCAGTCAAGACTGCCATTATCTTTTTAAATATAATGTTAGTAGGAAACTGGAGCCACAGTAGCCAACAAGAGCCAAAAAGACATATTCTACCCACACCAGTTCTGTCACTTAAAAAGTAAAATAGATATGCAACCATTTAATACTTATGAATATTGAACTTGGAAAACCTGCATTTGAGTTCTAGACCTGTTACTAGCCTATGAGTCTGGTTGGGTTACTTAACCTAGTTGTACTTTAGAGTCCCCATTGGTAAAATAGGAAAACTAATACGACTTTTTATCCATAAAAGGTGTTTTATAAGCTGTACACTAGAATTTTTTACTCCCCTCTCTTTTTACTGCTTTTAGAGGCCTAAAGAAATCTTTGCCTGCAGCCTTAGCCCTGTGGCATCAGATCCTGTCAGATCTCAGAAGCTAAGCAGAGTCGGGCCTGGTTAGTACTTGGATGGAACACCAGGTGCTGCAAGCTTGGGAGACAGACCCAGCAATCAATCCATCATTGAAAACCCTATGAACAGCAGAGAAGCACTGACAATAGTGTTTCCCCTGTTGTATATAGGGTGGCTATGAGTCGTATACCGACTTGACATCACCTAACAGCAAACAACAAAGAAATCTCTGGAGATATTTTACTTCTGTATCTGGATTTTTGTTGCTAACAATGAGGCCCTGTGAGGAAACCTTTTTGGCAGAAGTTACCAAATACTTGCCCATCTGTTTGTTTGTCTGGTGCTGGGGATCTAACCAGGACCTTAGGCATGTTAAGCACAGATTCTACCATTGAGGTACATCCCCAACACCTTGTCTATTTGTTTTTAAATGAAAACCAGGAACCACTAAGAACCCCACAACTCTTGGTGCCACTTTTAAGATCTGAACTTTGTATATTGCAATAAATACAAGCACACTTCTTCTCTAATTAGAAGCATGTTTAGACTGCCTGCTCACAGACTAAGACACGGGTGTAGACAGGGATAAGAAAATACAGGCAGTGTTGTGTGCAAGGGTGGAGGGAGGTTTATTGCATAGGGAGAGGTGTTGTAACTACCCTGATTCTCACAGAACAGTGGAATGCTGTCAAATTCAATCAAACTTAATCAATTTCTCTTTCTTGCAGTACTCTGCTGTAAAGAAAGAAAGGACAAAAAAAAAAAACATCAAAATTAAAATCTTATGGTAAAGAAGAAGCAACTCACCATTAGAGGTTTGTATTGCTGGCTCTCCTGAGGAATGCACTGGAAATTTGTGCCACTTTGCCCAGGACCATTATGCTAGTGTGCAAGAATGTGTGTTCTTCATAAACAGAATAATATTACTAGCTGCAAAGAGAAGAAACTGTTCCAGAGTGTACAAATCCCACGCCAACATCCAAAATAAAAGCAAATACTGTTCTGTTCTTAGCAACCTAAAGTAACCTTTGTGTCATTTATTTATTCAACACGTTTCTTGAGCAACTGTTATGTGACAAGCACTGAGCTAGGGGATAATATCATGATCTATGCCCTGGAAAAGTTTCATCTTACATATTTCTAAAATAGAATGCTTTTGGAATAGCACCAAAGTTAACATAATGTGAATTTCAGTTTCTGTATTCATTCCCATAGTGCCAGTCACATCCAGTTTGGGGAGCTGGAACAATCAACAATAACTTTCATCTTTGCCAAGTCCACATTTTTGGCCTAATAACTTGGAATTCAATGTAAGACAATAAAGTAAGCCAATGTGATTATTAGCTGTAAGACTAATTTGTTTTGGCTTCTTGATTAAATTCTTATAATCAGCTAGATATTTCTTCCATAATCAGAACTTTTATTGTTATAAGTAAATAACAAAGAATAGATATCCCTTTCTTCTCTTTCTTCTCCCCATGTCCATGTAAGCAAAAGAAAAAAGTACACAGAAATTCCATGTGATTGTGACCTTTACAAAAGCATAAACCTTCTACTGCCTGCTTAGCCAGAAATCCAAGCAGGATGGTCTTGCCATTCTGTATACCCTACCTCTTCCTTAGAGGCATTAGGGCCTTCCTGTTGTTTGACCACCCAAGATAATTATCATGCAGCTTTCATTGGGACAATACTTTGTGTGGCAAAATGACAGCCCAAATGTTCACAGATTGCAATCTAACTACACCCATATCTTTGCCAGACGTTTATACCTGACTACTATTTTCCACAAAAGGCAAGGGTATAATGATTTGCAGAAGCATTTAATGTTTTCCCAATCCCTAAGTTCATCAGCAGAGAAGCTCTGAATTCTGAAGGCTTACACACCTATTTTAGGCTTTCACAGAGAAAAACCAAAATGTATGCAACACTGAAGTATTATGAATTATTTTGCATGTGTCTTATTATCCCTGTGTATATCCTGCATAAGTGTCTTAATGCGTACAAGTACTATGAAAACATTCACTGAAAAAGGAAAAGAAAAAAGAAATGGCCCATAGTGTAACCAAATGTATTGCCTTTTAGTGAGGTTTTGCTATTTCTTTCTTCTTTGCTTTATGTGTATTATTTCCTTCACTTGGAAATACTTTGATACTTCTTATTCATACACTAAAAACATATTAAGCCCCCACTATGTGCCAGTTACTGTGCTAAGTGCTAGAGACATAGCAATAATCACACTGCATTTGAATTCTGGCCCTCATGATATGATTGCTGCCTTGTAGATGTAGTACAATTATGCCTGTGGTATGACAGACTCCTATTTACTGTTCAATAACCTGAATTCTGCTTCAATGTCACTTTAGGAGGCTTTCTGTCATAAAAGGAATCCCTGTCCTGTGGGTTGTTGGTATATTCACTATGTATCAGGTTGACAAGTTCCCCAACGATAAGACCCCTGAAGGGCCATATCGTCTGTGGAAGAGCAAGGGAAAAAAGGAAGAAGGAGGAGGAGGAGGAGGAGGAAGAGAAGTAGAAGAAGAAGAAGAAGAAGAAAAAGAAGAAGAAGAAGAAGAGAAGAAGAAACCCTCTTCTGAGAATTCCTAAACAAGTTTGTAAGCATACTATGTTATTGTTGTTAGATGACATGGACCCGGGTCCAACTCGTAGCAACCCTGTGTACAAAAGAACGAAACACTACTCGACACTGACATGCCTGGCCCTCTTGTCAGTGCTTCTCTGCTATTCATATGTTTTCAATGGCTAGTTGTTTTGGGTGTAGGCTGCTGGGTCCTCCTAAGCCTACAGCACCTGGTATCCCCAGGCAGTCTCCCGTCTAAGTACTAACCACCCCTTAGCTTCTGAGATCTTGTTGACAAGATCAGGTGCCAGGTGGAATGGCTGTAGACAAGTATAGTATAGGGGCCTAGAATTTTGCACAAACTTTGTGACCCAGAAAACCCTGGGTTGAAAATTAGTGCCCCCAGCCACCTGGAATATGCAAACAAATTCTCACTGGAAATCCTACAGATAAAGTTCCAAGAAACATGATGGAAAATAAATTTTAGTGATAAAATACCACTAAAATCAAAAAGAAATAACCAAAATAATACTTACAATGACTGCAGATATCTAATTGGAATTCAGTACAAAGATAATAAAATAAAGGAAAGCCAATATTAGAAGAAATAGTGGCTGGACAATTTCCAGGATTAATGATAAATATTCTAAATTCTGAAAGACCAAAAATTGCCATGCTGAAAAATATAAAAGGAAATCTGCACAAGACACCAGAGAAAAAGGAGATCTTAAAGTTAGACTGCAAGAAAAGGGAGATTAACAATACAATACTGCCTCAATGTTACTCATATCCAACAGAAATGTGTGCACATAGGCACTAAAAGACATACAAAAATGTCAATGCCTGCATTTTTCATAGCGGCAAAAAAAATGGAAACTCAAATAGCTATCAATGATGGAATGATGAGTGATTAGTAAGTTCTAGTATACTCGCAACCGAGTAATATTGTACAACAAAGAAAATGAACAAACTACAAAGCTGGGCATTGTGTTGCATGCCTGTAATCCTAGTGACTCTGGAGGCTAAGGCAGGAGGATCTCATATTCAAGGCCAGAGGCAGCCTATGTAACTGAGGGAGGCCCTGCCTCAAAATAAAAAAATAAGGGGGTGGGGGACAGCTCAGTAGTAGGGCACTTGCCTAGCATGCTCAAGGCCCTGGGTTCAAACCCCCAGTATTGAAAATAAACTACAACTTCAAACAGCATAATGAATTTTCAGTACTGAAAACTTAAATGAAAGAGCCAGACACAAACATATGCTATATGAGTTCACTTTTAAATTTTCAAAAGCAGAGAAAACTATAGTTTTAGAAGTCAGGATTGTGGCTAAGGAGAGAAGACTTTTGGGGAAAGAAGGAAGGTATCAGTGAATGGGAGGGATCATAAGGGACTATTCTGTTGAGGTAGAGACAGATGTGTTCACTTAAGGATGATTCAGGGAGCGGTACTCATAATTTGTATAATTCTCCATATGTGTTTAATACTTCAAAAAGTGTAAAAATAAAAACTAGTTCTCTGTTTCATTTTTGTTGGTTTAGTTTGGTTTGGTTCTGGGGAATTGCCCCCAGAGCTTCATGCAGGTTAAGTATACCCTCTACCACTGACTACATCCACCACCCAGCTGATTTTTTTTTTAAATTGAAACTAAATATAACAGTGTTTCCCTCCAAAAAAACAAAAACTAAACGCTCATGTTTAGGAGTACATACTTAGGAGGGAATTTTTTTAAAAAGGGAATGATTAGTATAGAAGTCATTGTAGTGGTTCCTTTGGAAAAGAAGGGCAGGAGTGGGTGCTAACAATTCTCTATTTCTTGATTTGAACAATGGTTACATGGATGTTTGCTTTGTATTAAATTATTGAGCAGTGTACCTCTGGAGCATTTTTCTATATGAATATTTAGCAATGTAAAAGATTTTTAAATAAGCTTGAAAAGAAAACAATATAGTATAAGAGGAAGTCTTCATGAGCTCCTGTAAACCAATTAAAATTTTAAGAAGAAACCAACATGACATTGCAAAACAAATTATTTGTAGGCATTACACATAAGAGGATATCCAAATGGCCAATAACTGCATGAAAAATCCTCAACTATGTTAGTAAACAGGGAAAAGCAAACTAAAAAATTGAACCATACATTTACCATAATACACACTAGAGAATAGCTAAAATGATTAAGTCTGACAATATCAAGTGTTAACAAGAATGTGGAGCAACAGCGTGTCTCATTCAATGCTAATTGGTGTATAAATTGTTATCACTACTTTGGAAAACAATTATCTACTAACATTACTAAAAGATAGGCAACTGCATGGTTGAATCTTACAATAAGGGAGTAAATAAGATATAAAAGGAATTCACAGTATGGTTCATTTATGTGAAGTTCAGAATCACATAAAACTAGTCAGAGGTCCATACATTGGTGATAAAACGACAAAAAAAGACAAGCAACTGATTAATGTAAGAGTCAAGCTAGTACTTTAGAGAGAGGAAGTATATAAGAAAGGAAGCATGTAATACACAAGACCTACCAGGGGAGCTTTAGAGAAGTAATGCTGTCAATGTTTTTTTCTCTAATTGAGTAGCAGTTACACATGTATTGGCTTTAGAATTCCTTAATTGTACATTTATGTTCTCCAGGCTTTTGCTTTAGTTTGATCCTGAAGCTCAACTTGGAAGTGTTGATAAATGTCAAGAGTTTACTGTCCAGAGAATACAGTACATTTAATAGTATAATGCTATTTTTAAACACTGGTACCACATCAAAATCAAGGTATTTCTGCTTTTCATTTACTCAGTAACTCAGACTTGATAAATATGAAGCAAGTTATTTTAGGAAAGAAACAAAAGGATAGTAGGTTTTTTTTTTTAGAAGGTAGGCAGAACAAGCGTGTGGCAAACCCGTACACAAAGATGGCTATGGTAGGCAAAATAATGATGCCCGAAAGATATCCATGTTTAACTCCCTGAACCTGTGAATATGTTGGATTACATAATAAAGGGGAGCAAAGGTTACATTGCCTGTAGCCCTAGCCCTGTGGCATCTGATCCTGTCAGATCTCAGAAGCTAAACAGGGTCAGGCCTGGTTAGTACCTGGATGGGAGACTGCCTGGGAACACCAGACACTGTAGGCTTGGGAGAAGGACCTGGCAACCCACTCCCAAAAATCAATCTGCCATTAAAAACCCTATGAATAAACTGGGCGTGGTGGCGCACGTCTGTAATCCCAGCGGCTTAGGAGGTGGAGACAGGAGGATTGCAAGTTCGAGACTAGAGGAAGTCTATGTAACTTAGTGAGACCCTGTCTCAGGAAGTAAGCAAAAAAAATAAAAGGGCTGGGGGTGCAGCTCAGTGGTCCAGCACTTGCAAAGCATGCAGGCGTGAGGCCCCAGGATCAACCCCCAGTACCACAAAAAAAAAAAAAAAAAAAAACCCTATGAATAGCAACAACAACAAGGTTATGTACATAGGAGAAGGACATGGCAACTCACTCCCAAAGCAATCCCGAAACAATGAGCCATTGAAATCCCTATCAGGATATAAATAATTATAGATAAAAAGTTAAAAGCAAATAAAAAGAAAGGAAGGAAGGAAGAAAGAAAATCCTATCAGAGTCTCTATGAGATGCATCTGACTCAAGGGCATGTAACAACAACAACAACAAGGTAACATACAGAATTAAGACCTCTAATCACCTAACCCAAACAACAGGAGATTATCCTAGATTATCTTGGTGGGCCCAATGTAATCACAAGGAATTTGATAAACAGAAGAGGAAGGCAAAAAGAGAGCAATTGGAGTAATTGGATGTAATACTCAATCTGCCATTATTGGCTTTGAAAATGGAATGAGCAAGGAGCCAAGGAATGTGGGCAGACTCTAGAAGCTGGGAAAGGAAAGGAAACTGATTCTTTCCTGGAGAACCCTGAATTTTCCTGTAGAGGCCTCGTTTTAGCCCAGTAAGAACCAGATCAGATTTCTGACCTACAGAACTATAAGATAATGTATTTGTGTTGTGCTTTTTAATTTTGGAAAATTATTTTGGAATAATTTTGTTGTTGTTGTTAGGTACCCTCGAGTCGGTATCCGACTCATAGCGACCCTTATAGGATTTTCAATGGCAGACTGTTTCAGGATTGCCTTGGGAGTGGATTGCCAGGTCCTTCTCCCATTTTTGTGGTGCTGGGAATAGAACTCGGGACCTCAGAGACTGCAGCCCAGCGCTCTACCAACTGAGCTAAATCCCAGCCCCTTGGAATAATTTTAGGTTTACAAAAGAGTGGCAAAGACAGTATAGAGAGATCCAGGCCTCCACAAATACTAGCAACTAATGCCTTCTTTTTAAG
>VMDO01001495.1:141501-205128 GCA_007922755.1 Pedetes capensis
GCCTCCGCCTCCTGAGCCGCTGGGCTTACAGGCGTGCGCCACCACGCCTGGCTCCCAACCCATTTTTTAATTTATTTTGAGTCAAGGTCTCATTGTTATGAAAACTGCCTCTGACCTCGAAGTAGCAATGATCCTCCTGCCTCCATCTGTTTTCCAAGTCTCTGGTGTTACAGACATGTGCCACTGCACCCAGCCTAGAACACTTTCAGATTCACAACAAAGTTGAACAGAATGTACAAAGATTCCCCATATATTCCCTGCTGCCACATACAAATTTGTGTTGTTTTAAGACAGTAAGTTTGTGCCAATTTGTTATAGCATTAATAAAAAATGAATACAATGCCAAATAGCATGAAGAGGATATAGGTATTTTACTGATATCTATGTAGTAAAACACTAAAGAAAAAGAAGAAAACTGGGTCTGGGGTACATGCCTGTAATCCCAGAACTCACGAGGCTGAGGTAGGAGAATGGAGAGTTCAAGGGAAGCCTTCGCTACACAGTAAGACCTTGTCTCAAAAATAAATAAATAAATAAGTAAACAAACAAACAAAATGAAAAGAAAAGAAGGAGTAGGAGGGAGGGGGAGAGAAGAAGGAGATGAAGGAGGAGAAGAAGAAAGAGAAGTTAATCTAAAATTTAATATAATTTTCTAACAGTGGGTGTGGAACATACTGGTATGACGCCCACCCCAGTAAAGGATTACAGTAGACTGTAAGTGATCTCCATGTGAGCAAGAAAAAGGCTCACTCTCTGGACAGATAAATTAGAAATTGCCATCTTTAGTGGGTGGACACAGGCTCATAGACCCACAACCTAGCAGCAGAGAGTACCTTTGTACCCAAGGAAAAGGTCCCATTCTTCAGGAGCTATATAGTCTCCTCCCTATAACAAGGTACATTTTTCTACTTTTTTCCTTTGGGGGTACTTTGGGGTTGACCCCAGGGCCTCAGAAATAACTTTTCAAGTGCTTTACCACTGGGCTGCACCCTTCTCACTGGAATTACAGGTGTGCACCACTACCCCCAGCACCTTTTTCTGCTTCTTAAGCAGAAGCTACATGGAGTTTGTTTTTCATGACTATTCTTCAAACTGTATATATGCATTATACACTATTCTCTTTTGTATATCGTTCACACACACAAAAAATTTAGCAATGCACTGAAATGTGGTACCATTGTACCCCATGTAGACATTTGCCACTACTTCAGTGCCAGTCTCCCTCTGTGTACAATTTAAAAGTCATGGAATTCTGAAGGATATCAAAGTAATGCTTTTCATAACTCCATGAAACTCTTTTCTTAGTTGGACTAAGTTACTCAAGAAAAGAAAAACAAGTGTCCCCTTCTTTCAGCCCCTATCCCTATCTTGACTAAGAGATTTTTGTCATTTTCTCCACCCAGATAGTCTGCAGTGGTGGGAGCTAAAATATGCAAACCACAGAGAAGCTTGTGAGTACCTATAATTCATGAAAGCTTTCCCAAGACCTAAGAAAATTTTAATTAATGGGGATCTGATATGTCTGATAAAATCTTACATGCTGACCTGAAAGGAAGCAAAGCAAAAAATAGAAGAACTCAGAAGGCTCTGTGTTACCACAGGCATCTTAGGTTCTGAGACACTGCCACTCAGATTATCTTGACCCTTTCAAAGCAGCCCAGAACCTACCTTTCTTTTTTTCTTCCTTCCCTCTTTCTTCCTTCCTTCTTTCCTTCCTTTCTCTCTTTCTTTCTTTCCTTCTTTCTTTTAAATAGAGCACCTTGGGTGGGACAGATGGCAACTAAATCCCCTCTTCCTTACTTGCATGCAGTCCTGACATCTTCAGAAGGGGTCACTTGGGTTTAGTGGTCCAACAATCCAAGCCCCAAAGTATGAAGTGAAAGTTTTCCTCCTTAAATGCAAGTTCTTCTCATCCTTCTAGATCCAAAAATTCCTGTGCTTTACTCAAATGAAGGTAGATCTAGGCAAGTACTTACAGAGGGCATTATACATAATCTAATTCACACCACTACTGCTTTTTCCAGTACTTGGGGTTGAACCCAGGGCCTTGCACTTGCATGCTTTGCAAGTGCTGGACCACTGAGCTGCAACCTCAACCCATTTTTTTTTTTAACTTTTTGTGACAGGGTCTCACTGAGTTCCGCAGACTGCCTCTGGTCTCGAACTTGCCATCCTCCTGCCTCCGCCTCCCCAGTTGCTGGGATTACAGGTGTGCGCCACCGTGCCCAGCTCACTACTACTGCTTTTTCAAATACAAAGATAATACATATTAATTTCCAGGTTTAGAGATAAAAAATAATAACAGTAATAATACATAGTCATTGGGAAAATTCAAATTCAGAGGAATAAAAAAAAATAGGCTGGGTATGTCAGAATGAAACACATTAAGTTGTACATTAAAAATTTCTAATAAAAAAATAGGCTGGGAGGGGTGAGAATATAGCTCAATGGTACAACACTTGTCTAGCATATACAGGCCCTAGGTTCAAACCCCAGCACTACACAATAAGTTAAATAAGTAAATAAATAAGTACATAAAATAACAAGCATAATTCCCTCTTCAACCCCAATCTTACTTCCTTCCCCCACAAAGTAAACTGTGTGAAGTATATCCTTCTAGCCTTTTTCTCATACATTTATCAAATACATTCTCATATAATTTTTTCTTAAAATAAATGGAATCATATCCTAATGTCCTAAAATATACTTTTTACATATAATATTCCATAGAAATATGTCCACTTAGTAAATTTGTTTCCAGTTTTCTTCATGAAAAATAGTACTGCAACATATGTTTATATATTCATGTGTATATTTGTATAGAACATATTCCTAAAACCAAAATTTCTGGATTAAGGAGTAACATGTTTAAAGTTTCCTTAAATTTTCACCAAAAATGAATATTGTCTATATTTTCATTTTTTTACCAGCTTCGTAAGCAAAAGCAAATGGCAAGCGTTATTTGACTTGCATTTCTCTAATCACAAGTGAGGTTGAGTATTATGCTACCCAGTCATTTGTATCATTTATTCAGTGAATTACCTATCCAACTCTGTTGCCTATTTTTCTGCTTTCAGTTTCCTCATTTTGATCATGAGCATAGCTACTATATACTGAGCACCTGGCTATGTGCTAGTTACTACTTTAGATGCTTTAAAATAAGTTATTTTTTAAAAAACTATTTTGCAGATGAGAAATCTGAGAAGCATACAGAAATGAAATTCAAACCATAGTCAATTTTACTCTAAAAGTTGCACTTTCTCCACTATCTCAAAAAGCCCCATTTTACCCAAATATGGAAACTGTAAAGAGAAGTGACTTACCCTAACATGTTAGTCCTGTAGATGCCCATTTCAATCCATACCACCGGTGAGTTTTTTACCACTCTATTCTTCTCCAGGAAAACAAGACTGAAAGCTACTCAAAAGGCTGTTCAGGCAAACTTGGCTCCCTGGTATCTGTGTCCTTAAAGATAAAGAGCCAGCCCACAGGACAAGGGTCAAAAATAAAATAAAATAGAAACACTAAGAAACATAGAGACCTTGGCCCCGTTCCATCCCTATCATAGACAAAGCAGAGGACTGATAGCCTGAAAAATAAGGCCTAGGTTTCTACTCACCTCCCAACACCCACCTGCTGTACTATAATTTTTAAAAGCTGAGGCTTGGAGAACTTTTAATCACAGGTGTGAATAACAAACACATAGTCTGAGCCTTTGCTTTTCATGAAATCAAAATGATAATTTTATAATTGTTCTATTAAAAAGCCCAAAATGAAAAGGTTGAGTTTTTTATTAATATTTGTTTTTCCAAATCTGACTAATATGAACTATAGCAAATGTGTTTCTCTGGTCTTATTCATATTAATCATTATCTTCCAAAGGAAAGGAAGTTGAGGTAAATTATGTTTGAGAAGCTGCCCAACTTCCTTCCCTCCTTCCAGAAACATGAAACACCTACATAATGAATTGATAATAATTTGAAACTGGATGATGGATACATGGAGGTGCATTGAACTATCCTGTCAACTTCTGTATAATTAAAATTCTAGTAATTATAAAGTAAAAAAATAAAAAGTGCTCTGCACTGGGCTGGGCAGTGGAGGTACTACAATGAGGAAGACACAGTCCCTTTCTTCTGATAATCCCTTCATTATCATGCACTTTCACAAAAGTATTATCTGATTCATCCTATAAATGCATATTATGATTGCAAATTTGACCTGGAGTCTTCTACTTTTTATTATTCCTTTTCTTCCTGGTCTTTCATTGTTTTTATGGCAAATCTAATCTGGAGAAGGCCAGATCTGTCAGTTGTGGGCAGAAGGGGTGGAGCAAGATGATGATAGAGAGAAGACTTTTATCCTATGAGCAGAGGACTGGGTGGGATTAGTTTCAGGATGCTTTAACAATATTATCAGAATCTCTTCTTTCTTTCTTATTTATTTAATTTTGTTTTATTTTTGGTCTTTTGAGACATGGGCTCACTATGTAGCCCAGGCTGGCCTCATCCTGCAATTATCCTGCTGCAGCCTCCCAAATGCTGGGATTACAGGCATGTGCCACTTTGCCTGGCTAGTCTACTTCCTTACAAATTAGTCCTGGAAAACTTCTTCAGAGAGTTTAGCCATACTGAGTATGCCCTCTTTGCTGGCTTACTCTAAAGTATATAAAAAGAAGTATGAGTTTATAGGCAAAAAAAAAATAGCTTGAGTTGGGGATATAGTGGTACAGAGCATGCTTAGCACATGCCAAAACCTGGGTTTAAACCCAAGCATCAAAAACAAACAAACAAACAAACAAACAAACAAACAAAATAAGCCTACACCTGCCACTGCAGTGCAGAGCACACAATTTCCCACAACAGAGGTGGGCAAAGTGAAATGAACAAAGGAAAGATGGCTGGAAAGAAGCTCCAGTTCCCCTAATCACCAACTGCTCAAGCTGCATGGGGGTGTGGGTGGGTGAATATAGAGGCAAACAGTCTGATTCCCAGCCAGTGCTACTACTCTAGGACCAAGAAGGCTAAGAAGTGAAAAGCTTCTGCATCCCAAGGTTGCTGGGTGACAAGCATTATGAGATGTATTCATCCAAGGACTAGCAGGCATTTCTCTTGGTTCCTCAGGTCTATCTAATCTCATTCTTACGTTCTCATTGCTGAGAACACCGGGAGCTGACAGAAATGAGGATGAAGGGCCAGACTAGACACCCCAACAGCCCCAGGTAGAACTGGCCTAAATTGCAGGACATCTAAGAAGAGGCAACTGAAAATTTCCCACATAGCTACAAGTGCTTCTGCAAGCATTGCTTGTTTCCAACAACTCCTTGCACCCGCCCTGCTAAGAGAAGATTTAACAGAGCTGCAAGTGGTGGTGGTGGTTGTTAGGTGCCATCGAGTTGGGTCCAACTCATAGTGACCCTCATAGAGTTTTCAATGGCTACTTTTTTCGGGATTGCTGCGGGAGTGGATTTCCAGGTCCGTCTGTTTCTGCAGTGCTGTAGATCAAACCGAGGGCCTCAGCACAGAGTGGTGTTTTACCAACTGAGCTAAACCCTAGCCCAGCAAATGGTTAGGAGGATTTAACATATAACAAACAACTACACAACAAAAACTCCCATTATCGCTAAAACTGGTACATGTCACTTCTCAGCCTCCTGCAGAACACTAAATATGGAGAATAAAACATGGGTTAAAAGTGTTACCTTGTCAGGGTGAGCCTCCAGTGGCTGAATTACTCTGGGCAAGGATTGCAGGCTAGTAAGTTAACCCTGTGAGGAACATAGATCCAATGAGGGACCCCTTCCCTTCACTACAACTCACTATTTTCAAATTAGGAAAGAAAATGATTGGGGAACTATAGATGTTTCTCTGACATTTTTCATGGGTGTACCAAGTTGTACCAGAAAGCGGTTATGAGAAGGTTTGCATCTCTTCAAAAAATTATTCTGTGACTTTTGGGCAAAAAAAGAATCACCAGCAAAGATTGATAAATATGAGTTAAGTAGGAAGAGGCAAAGAGAGTGAATTATCAGGCTTTTTCTAAACTTGTTTTCTAAACTTGCAGTGGGATTTCCAGAGGGGCAAAGACTAAAAAGAATAATAAAAATCAAAACATCTTGGGAAAGATTGGGAGGAAATGAACTGTGATTTTTAACAATTTATTTTTTAAAGTTATCCTCATAGCTTATTACTGTTAGGTGCTGTTAAATTGGGTCCAACTCATAATGATCCTATGTACAACAGAATGAAACATTCCCCAACACTGAGCTATGCCCAGCACTATGTCAATGCTTCTCTGCTATTCATAAGATTTCAATGGCTGATTGTTTAAGGATTGCTACAGCTTGCCATTTTTTAATGCAAACTGCCAAAAGGTATACTAATTTTTAAAAGGCAAATAAATAAGAATAAACAAAAGCCCCAACTTATGGCTTGCATCCTATAATGAATAAAGTACTCAATAAACCTGTCTTCCTGCTATCAAAACTCAGCATTTGACAGAACCAAGAACAATGGATTGTTGCTCCAAAAAACTGTTATCTCCTAATACTGACTTCTTTCCATGAGGTAAAAATTACTAGCTCTCAGCTAGAGCTAATTAGCAAATAAGGCATGAAAACCACTCTAACTGAAAATATTAAACTGAGTGTTTCAGAAGGGAGTCCTATCCTCAAACTATGGGCAGAGGCTATTTTGGAACTTAATTATATTTTTTATTCTAAATTGGCTTAAGGTTAAATCCATTATATAATTTTTAAATGCAAAAATATTGGGGATAGGGTTGTGGTTTGTGGAGGGTGGTTCTGTGAGGGTTTAAGGCAGTAATATTTTGATGAACTAGGTTAAACTAACAAATGATTCACTTTTGCTGCAATGTAATTCATACTTCAGACTCCTTCCTCTTTGTAGCCAGCCCTGTTTTTAGCTCAGTCCAGCCTGGAATCAGGAAGTTCCAAACCTGTTGGAATCTAGAAAACTCTTCAAACTGGAAAGCTACAGGAGAGCAATAAATAATATAGAACAGAACTAAAGACCAACATCTTCTGGAAAGAACAGATGCTGATTTGATAAATTGTGCTATGTACAGGCTGAGAATGAGATGAAGGGACTCTGAAAAAATGATTACTCATTTTAGTTGTCATGTTCCAGGTGCCTTATAAAGCCCTTTGTCTGCAGCACCTTCACTCAGCTGACATTCACTGAACACTTCTCTGTGCCTTTTGCTGTTATTATAAGGATGTTTCTGCCCTTGGGGGAGTGTCAAACACCTCTTGATTCAAGCCTGACTTCCACCACCACCAGAAATATAAGAGACAGCTTAGTGTTCCCTCATATAAGTTCCTTTAATAATTTTTACCATTTGTTGAACACCTGCTGTGTGCTAGGGATTTTCCATATATATTTCCATATATTTCCAAACTTAGTCTACTCACAGAGCCCATAGTGTCTCAGTAATTTTCCATTCTTCCCTGAGGCCAAAAAAAGATACCTAATAGCTACGTTTATTAAATAACTAGATACAAATAATTTAAGAAACATTTAAGCCAGACATATGGCGCATGCCTGTTATCCCAGCTACTCAGGAGGCTGAGGTAGGAGGATTACAAGCTTGAGGCCAGAGGCAGCTGGTGCAATTAAGAGAGACCCTGCCACAAAATAAAAATTAAAAGGGGGTGAGGGTGCTGCTCAGTGGTAGAGTACTTGCCCAGCATGCCTGAGGCCCCAGGTTCAACTCTCAGTACAGAAGAAAAAAAGAGAAAAAAGAAGCATTTATACACTAACAACAATGTAATATGAAAAAAAAAATGCAAATCAAAGAAAACACTTTTTTCTTTCTTTCTTTTTCTTTTCTTTTTTTTTTTTTTTTTGCTTCCACATCACAATCCTGCTGCCTCACTCAAATTCCCGAGTAGCTGAGATTACAGGTATGTGCTCCTGTGCCCAGAGAAGTAAAACATTTTTACTTTATTTGTTCATTTGTTTGTTTCTTGAGTCAGAAACTGGCTATGTAGCCCAGGCTGGCCTCGAACTTGTGATTTTCCTACCTCAGCCTCCTGAGTGATGGGATTTGCTGGGATTACAGGCATGCCCCACCATATCTGGTTCTTTCTTTCTTCTTTTTTTTTTTTTTTTCCCTTTTGCAGTACTGGGTGGTAGAACCCAGGGCCACACACATGCTCTACCACTGAGCTGCACCCTAAGACCCGTTTTTCACATTTTTATTTTAAGACAGGGTCTCATTTGGTTGCCTAGACTGCCTGTGGTCTCAAAACTATGATCTTCCTCCTCCCTCAGCCTCCTAAGTCACTGCAGCCCGCCCCCTTTGTGAGACAGGGTCACCCTATGTAGCCCATTCAGACCTTGAACTTGTGATGCTCCTGCCTCAGGGTCCTGAGTGCTGGGATTGCAGGATTGGTCACCACCTCCAGCCCCTATTTTAATATATTTTTAAATAGCTTATTTTTAAATATAATAGACACAGAAAATGGCAGAGAGAAAGAGAGAGTGTGTGTTAAAAGTGGTTATAAAGCAAATATCTACATTTCAAAACAAACTCAGATCACAAAACAAACATTGCCAGCCCCTCCAAAGTTCCTCTCTTCCCTTCATAGCCTATAAAGAGGTAACTAGTATCCTGACTTTTGTAATCATCATTTCTTCATTTTTCTTCATAATTTTACTGATTGTTAATATGGTCATAAACACTATATGATTTAAACATGAAACACCTTCCCTCTAAGACCTACAGTTTCTCATTCCAGCTACCTAACTACTCTCCTCAGGCTTCCCTGCTCTCTTCCTGGATCCCTTGTCCAGTTGCTTCTTGAAAAATAGTGTACTAGAAGCAAAAAGAAAAAAAGTCAAAACTACACATCTAAAATGTCTTTATGGCATCCTCACATCAGATTTATAGTTTTGCTCAGAATAGGATGCCAAGTTAGGAATCATTTTCTATGGGGCTTTTGAGGACATTTCTAACTGCATTTTAGCCTCTAATGGCACTTCTGAGAATTCTGAGGTTACCTTTTCCTGTCCCTTTTGGCATGCCCTATTTTTTGCTTCTGGAAGGTTTCATGATCTATTTTTCCTACCTGGTTCTGGAGTTTGAGAGTGCCAGTTACTATGCTCACTATCTAGATCCCCCTTTAGAAATGCAGAACTTCCTCCCCAAACTGCTAGAAATGCTGCCATATCCCTAAGCTGGCTGCCCTCTTTGGAGGACGGGCTGGAGAATTCCAGAACCAGCCTGTATCCAGTCACTGACCGGATGGTGTGACAGTCTAGCTCCCTCAACTCAGCTAGTAACTCTTCAGGGCCCTGCTGGCTCTAGCCCTCCCAGGGAGGCCACCTGATGTCCTTACTGAACCTGCATCAGAGCCCAGCTTCTCTGGGCAGTTTGTTTATTTCCCCTTCCTTCCACAGATGTCAGTTTCAAGAGCACTTTTCTTTAATGTTCTGCCTGGTGTCACTAGCTCAGATTCTGCCTCCCACAGAACCCAAACTGCAACTACAGCATTGCTGGGGGTTTGTTTACATTCTTCCTGTGGATAATCAGTGGGTCTCAGATGATTGCTAATGTTTACCTCCACTATGAGTGTGAAGACATTACATTCTTTCTATTAAATGCAGAAACTCAGGCTATAGAGGAGAAATAACTTGTATAAGAAGGTCACATTGTAAGTAGCTGAAACAGGATTTGAAACCAGATCTGTCTTACTGTAAAACCAGAACAGTGTTCATTTCTGTAGAGGCTGAGGGTGGTGAGTATCTGAAGAAGGGAAGAAGAGCAAGCATCAGAATGAGCAGGGTGAAGATTTACACAGGACTTGAGCATGAGCAGACTCCCCACGTACTCTCAGCACAAGCCACGCTGCTGCCGCTGGAAAAAACAGGATTCTGCCTGCTACAATAGACATTGTGCTTTCAGAGATATCATAGCATGTACTCAGATAAAAGCTGAGTATTTCTACATGAGAAATTCTGATAAATATTGGGACAAGAGCAACTGAAAGAAAGAAAGAGAAAAGAAAGAAAGAGGAAGAAAGAAAAAAGAAAGGAAGCAGAAGTTCTGTCTAGTGTTTAGGGAGGTTGTATATTTGTTTTTGTTTGGTTTTGTTGTTGTTGTTGTGGGGAGGGGGTGCTGAGGATTGAACCCAAGGTCTTTTATATACTAGGCAAGCACTCTACTACTAAGCTACCTCCCAAGACTTTGTTTTTTCGAGACAGGGTCTCACTATGAAGCCCAGTCTGACCTTGTGATCCTCCTGCCTCAGCCTCATGAGTGCTGGGATTGGGAGACTGGCAGGTCAACGAAATAAAGGAAGACCCTCAACTAGATAGATTGACACAGGGGCTGCAACAATGGGCTTAAGCATAAAAAAAGATTGTGTGCCTGGCACAGAATTGGGGAGTGTTTCATCTTGTTGTACACAGGGTTGCTATGAGTTGGACCCGACTCAATGGCACCTAACAACTACAACAACAACAACAACAAAGACAAGGATTTAGGATTTAATTTTATTCCTAGCAAAGCTCATAGGACATTAGGAAGATTCCTTCTTCCTCTGGTCTCTATTTTTCCTTTCTAAATAGGAAAAGTTTGTTAAATAAAGTCAGTGGGCTTTGAAAACTTCACAAATAACTACATATCGTATTTAACATAGATCTTTAACAAGTCTTTAACATGTGCTTTGAGCTAGGCACCATTTTAGGCTCTGGGGATACAGACATGAACAAAACAAATGAAAGCCCCTGTGCTAGCAGAGTATAGTGACACATATCTGTAATCCTAGCACTTAGGAGGCTGAAGCAGGATTGCTGCAAATTCCAGGCCATCCCCACCTACATAGCAAATTGTAGGTCAGCCTGGGCTACACAGACAGACCTTGTCTCAAGAGGAAAGAAGAGGGAAAGAAAGAAAGAAAGAAAGAAAGAAAGAAAGAAAGAAAGAAAGAAAGAAAGAAAGAAAGGAAAGAAGGAAAAAAGAAAAGAAGGAAAGCAAGCTCATTAGTTCCTATTCTAAAGGACCTGACATTACAACAGGATACCTACAGAGGTCTGAGCACTTTAGATTTAACTTATTTCATCCTCATGATAGCCTTTTGAAGTGGGCCCTGTTAATAACATCTCCATTTTACAGACAAAGACACAGAGACATGAAAATAGTAAGTTGTACTATTGGAGTTACAGAGCTGAACTGTGAACCCATGCAGTCTCCTTTCAGGGTCTGGACTAGGCATGTCTAACCTGCAGCCCACAAGCCACATGTGGCCCAGGACAGCTAATAATGCAGTCCCACAAAATCTTTTAACATCCCGACCCCATGCCTAGTTCTAATTTTGAAGTTCCAAAGTGATACTGCACATGTTTACAGAATGATACCAAATCCTTCTTTATAATATACTAAGATGGCACCACAGTATCAGATTCTAACTTTTAAGTAAGTGTTAATATGTCAGAGTCTTTAGTATAATTGCTTGCCACCCAGTCAGTTGAGATCAGGTTGAATTCAAAGTGATCTGAAGTTATTCATGTTGTTGTTGTTGTTAGGTGCCATCGAGTCGGTATCCGACTCATAGCGACCCTCATAGGGTTTTCAATGGCTGACTGTTTCGGGATTGCCTTGGGAGTGGATTGCCAGGCCCTTCTCCCATTTTTGTGGTGCTGGGAATTGAACTCAGGACCTCAGAGACTGCAGCACAGCGCTCTACCCACTGAGCTAAATCCCAGCCCGAAGTTATTCAAGGCCACTTAAATGTGCATCAGAGATTATATGACTTTTTGGTAACTTGGCAAGTAAAACACAGCAATTGCCAACAATATTTTTGAAAATCTAATTCAACCCAGTTCTAGATGCCACAAATTGACCATCACAAAATTTACTTGAAAACTTTCTAAGAATTGCAACCACTTCCATCAAACCAGACACTGATAGATTAGTTTTACAAAAACAAAGTCAAATTTCCCATTAGTTTCATATTGTTCTAATTTTTCTAAACTTTATAATAAAAATGTTTAAAATAAGAAATCTTATTATGTATATACACTAAGTATACTTTATAAGTTATGTGTAGCCCAAGACAATTCCTCTTTACTCAGTTCAGTCCAGAGAAGCCAAAAGGTTGGATACCTGTGGTCTAGACTCTTATGCTACTACTCACTCTTGGGAAAGTCCAATGGAACTACTTTCAATATTTATTGGTTTGAAAATCTTATCAAAAGATGATGACTTACAAAGCTGGCATAAAAGCTCACCTTTGGAACAATATATGACTAGAAGATTTATAACAGAGAAAAACATTTTCATTTGATGTTAATAGAAATCGAGACACACAAATCTTTCTTGAGGATCCAAGTAAAATTCTAAATAGAATTGATAGTAATAACCAAGTATCATTCTAATATTATTGTATATTTAATATGGATATAATAATGGTAGCTAAGAGCCTTGAGAAATTTATTTTTCTTACATTTCTTATTTGTGGCTTACATGTTTCTTGAAACAATCTAACAACTAAGAATAATCATCTTCACTTTAATTCTTAACTGTAATACACTATTTGCTGATATTATCTGACACTGGTAGGACAGAGATCACTAAGAAAGGAGGGTCTATATGAGAACTTGCTGGTCCCTGAGCCATCAGGTGCATCCCCTTGTAGGGAGATTGGCTCTGCCGAGGCTCATGGAAAGCTCCAAGAGAATATCTGGATTTGGGGTAAATTTCCAGATTGTTCCATCAGGGCTGAGATATCATCTTGCCCAGGTATTGTGCTTTAGAACTGAGGAGGAAGCTCCAGCTCTAAGAAGGGAGTTAAAGGCAAAGGCAGAGCTGGAGCCCTGGCCTCCTGATAGAGTGAAGAGTTTTCAAAAAATGTGAGACTTAGTGCTAAATTGGAAAAATCCATGAAAAGTCACTCTGCCTCCTGGGTCTGGCTCTCTAGTGACTCTTTAAATATCTTCAGAAGCTGCATGGTCCTGAGGTCAAGGAGAATATTTGTCTGTTTCCCTTGATTTTTAAGTTTTACATAGAATTCTTTTTTCGGTGCCAGAAACTGAGAAGTTTTATACAGAAGGGTGATTTGTTTTGTTTTGTTGGCACTGGGGACGTTTGAAACTAGGGCCCCACACATGCTTTACATGTGCTCTACCACTGAGCTGCACTCCTTGCCCATTTTTTATTTTTTGAGACAGGGTTTTACAGGCTGCTTTTGGCCTTGAATTTTCAATCCTCCTGCCTCAGCCTCCTGAATGGCTGGGATTGGAGGTGTGCACCACCAGACCCAGCAGAAGTTTTTGTTGTTATTGCTGTTGTTGTTTGTGGTACTTGAGGGTTGAACCCAGGGCTTCACAAATACTTTGCAAGCTATCTACCACTGAGCTGCACCTCCAACCCATTTTTAGTTTTTATTTTTTTTTAAGTCAGAGTGTCACTAAACTACCCAAGCTGCCTGTTGCCTCAGACTTGCAATTCTCCTGCTTCTGCATCCCAAATTGCTGGGATTACAGGCATGCACCACCACACCCAGCCTAAACAGAAGTTTTAAGACCATCTTCCTAACACTCATTTCTCTCCATCCCCTCTCCCTTATTTCCTTTGGGAAAGCAGAATTTGCAGGGACAAGCAGAGTGATAGTCATTTAGAAGTTAAGAGGGAATGAAAGCAGTGGAAAACCAAGAACTGCTGCTTCCACTTCTAAATGATCAAAATGATGTCTAGAGGGTGAAGCAGCATCCTTCACATCACGTGGGAAGTAAGAGCTGGAGGACAACTTCTGAGAAGTATGATTTCAAAAGCAGGGTAGATTCTGACTGTCCTTACCACTAAAGCCCTCTTCCTACTGACCCCAGCCAATGATTCCATCACTAGAGTTTAATTTCTACAACTTAAGCCAAATAAAGGCTTTACCCTTATTAAATGTAAACTATCTTTGAAAAAGTTAATAAATCAGTCTTCAGTTTCTCCATGAATGACTTTCTGAGAAACTCTGACCTCTTTCCTACCCTCTCCAATGCGGTCATTCTAGACTGTGTATACACATTCAGGTTTACATGATCATGATGGAGATCCAGCTCCTCAAGTCTGCATTTCTTCTAGGTACACCCCCTTACATGTCCTCACAGGTTGGGAACATCTCTCCATCTGCTCCCATTATAGGGCCACACGAGAGCACTGTCACACAGGAAAAAGCCTAAGTTCCTCTGCTTAATTGTGAAGACCTGGAGCCGGGTATGGTGGTTCCTGCTTGTTATCCCAGAACTCAGGAGGCTGAGGCAGCAGGATTGCAAATTCAAGGCCAGCGTAGGCTATGTAGAAAGGTCCAGCTTAAATAAATAAATAAATAAATAAATCAGTTGGTTCACAGATATATTCCCACTACCTAACCTGGTACCTAGGGCTGGGGCTTAGCTCAGTTGATAGAGTGCCACTCTGCACTCTCTGAGGCCCTAGGTTCGATCCCCAGCACTGCAAAAATGGGAGAAGGATGTGGTGATCCACTCCCAGAGCAATCCCAAAACAATCAGCCATTGAAAACCCTATGAGAGTTGCTATGAGTCGGACTCAACTTGATGGCACATAACAACAACCACATGGTGCCTGGTACACAGAGATGCTCAAAATACCTAAATATCTCAATCACTGAAATGATTCTACTTTTTCTACATCAATTTATCATCCAAGAATACCTGGCTAATACTCCTCTTGGGGACTTCAACAACTCCCTGCCTTTGCTTGTGCACTTAATGATCAGAATCTTCTGTTGTGCCTGAGTTCTTTTGGTTTGGTTTGGTTTTTTGTTTTGGTTTGGTTTTGATTTTTTGAGACAGGGTCTTGCTATATAGATCAAGATAGCCTCAGACTCACTAAGTAGCCTCTGCCAGCCTTGAATTTGCAGTCCTGCTGCCTCGCCTGAGTGCTGAGATTACAGATGTGCCCTACCACATACTCAGCTGGGCTTTGATTCTTATGCCTTTTACTCTGGAAACCTGACTTCAGCTCCATCGGGCTAGTCTACCCATCCGTCAAGGTCCATTCTGGTCTTGTTTCTGCTGTGAGTCTTCCTGAATTCTCCAGCCTGCTATGATCCCTCCCTTGCTGCATACCTCCACCTATGTGGTACTCATCACTCAGCCCTCACTCCATGCCTCTGCTGTGTTGCTGAAATCTTACTCCCTGTTCATTCCCCTGCTTCCTTTGCTGACATAGCTTCACTAAGGATCTGTCTTTGTCTATTTGCTTTTAATTCCCTCTTTCTGATGCTTCATAATACCTCATAGCTTCAACTATTTCTTCTCCACAGTAATCCCCCAAATCGAGACCTTCAAAATTCTGTCCTCATTCCCGCTCTCCTGAGCCAAATTTCCAACTACCAGTCAGACTTCCACTGGGCTCAGCTGCCTGGGTTCGATCCCCAGCACCACAAAAATGGGAGGACTGGGCAGCCCACTCCCAAGAACAATCCCCAAAACAGCCATTGAAAACCCTATGAATAGCCGAGAAGCACTGATGGGCATGGCACAGGGTCAGGAGTGTTTCATTCTGTTATACATAGGGTCACTATGAGTCGGACCCAACTCTGGGGCACCTAATAACAACAACTGCTGCCATGGCCTTTCTCACCAAATGAAGCCCTGACTTCCAGGCTTCTAATGCTCTCTTCCTCAGCCACACAGGTTGGGAATGCTAAGACTGGGGTGTGGGTGGGAATAAGGGAGAAAGGTAAAGTACATACAGAACCGGTCCTTCTTGAGAGAGATCTCAGTCTTTCTTGACCCAGTTCATTGTCCACACAACAGTCAGAGTGAGCTTTTTGAACTGTAAGTCAGATTGCCTTCGCTTTCAGCCCTAGAATGAAGGGCCCACAAGAGCTGGCTCCCATGGCTCCCTTCACCGTTCTCAACTTTCTCTCTCCTGGATTCCAGCAAGACCTCAGAATGTTTGCCCTTGAGGTTCCTCTGTTAGGGGCCCACCTCCCCCTACTCTTTGTGTGGCTGACTTCTTATTTTTAACTCCTAAGTATTTTGAGAAATATCAGAAGCACTACTTACCTTTGCCCACATACAAAATTATACTTGAGTTTGGGCCTAAACTGACTTGAGTTTTCCAAGATTTTCTCTGAGAGCAATGACTATTCATATCCTGAACTGCAGCAAGCCCGAATATCTAATTTACATTTATTCAGCACTTTCAAATACTTTTTAAACACTTTATTTTATTTTATTTTATTTACTTATTTACTGATATCTGCAGTGTTAGGGACCAAACCTATTGCTTTGGGCATACCAGGGAATAAATTGTAATGATTTTTTGTTCTGTTTTTTGAGTCATGGTCTTGCTATGTAGCCCATGTTGGCCTCAAATTCCTGGGCTCAAGTGATCCACTTGCCTCAGGCTCCCAAGTACCTGGGACTATAGGTATGCACCACCTTAAATGCCAAAAGAGTATTTATGAATGTCTATAATGAACCTGTCACTCTTGTAGGGCCTAGCAGTAAATAAAACACACAAAATTCCTTATTTTCATGGAGTTTACATTGTAGTATGGGAGACAGACAGTAAATAACATTAATATCTAAAATAGTGTGCTAGTGTTGATAAATATTGCTATCAGAGTAGATGTGGAGTGTGAGGAAGAGGAATTTAGAATTTCTTCAAGATTTTTCTAGAAGCAATTAAAGGATAGAGCTGTCATTCACTGAAATGGGAAGACTAGATCAGATTGGGAGTGAGAATAGAGGGAATGGGAAGCTCTGCTTTGGATCTGTTACATGTGAAATGCCAACCAGATAGCTAAGTAGACCTTACTGAGGAAGGCAAGTAGCCAGTTGGATACATAGATTTGGGGTTTAGGTGAGGTCTGACTAACAAAATCTCCAGATGAGGGTTTGGGATTTGGCTCAGTAGTAGAGTGCTTGCCTCACAAGTGCAAGGCCCTGGGTTCAGTCCTCAGCACTAAAATAAATAAATAAATAATTTTTTTTAATCACAAAAAGCATCTATAGATGAGAACTCAGCACTCGCCAATGCCTGACTGAAATGTCCTGAGATAGGAGCCAAAAGTACCCAAATAAGGCATGCCCAGATTCCTGACTCAGAGAAATTGTGATCAAGAAAATGTTTGCTGTTTTAAGCCACTGAGTAATGGAGAAATTTGCCATGTAGCAATAGATAACTGACATAGACTGAAACCTGAAAGTGTAGTATGGTTAAATAAATTAAAATGTGGTTAATGTTTTAGAAGAGGACAGTGCCTTTGAGAAGAGGTTTAGTGAAAATTTAAAGAGCCTTGAAAATGCTTTACATACAATTTTGGACTCTGAAGGGATTGCTGCTGAAGATTTAAAGGAAAGTAAGGAAAATCTTATTGGAAGCTGAAGGAAAAGACATACTTGCTATGCAAGAGCGGTAATTTTAGCAACAATATCATCTTCATTTGTACATAAAGTAGAAATTGTGTCTAATAAACTGGGGGATCTAGCTAAGGCAAATTCCAAGAAAAGTGTGAAGGTACCACTTCTTTTTTTCTTTCTGCTTATAATACAGTATGTTTGTTGCAGTAGCAAGGTTGGGGGTGAATCCAGGACCTCCCACATGCTAGGCAAGTGCTCCACCACTGAGCTGCACCCCCAGCCCCACCCTTTCTTTTCTTCAAAACACAGAGTCTTGATATATTATGCAGGCTGTCTCTGGCCTCAAACCTGTGATCCTCTTGAGTCAGCCTCTTGAGTCTCGGGGATTACAGGTGTGTGCCACCCTGCCTGGCAAAATTCTCAGCTTGTATAGTGAAGGATACTAAAATTAAATATTTAATGTCTAAGGGCTGGGGATGCAGCTTAGCAGTAGAGACAGTAGACCATTTACTTCGAATGCATGAGGCCCCAGGTCTGATCCTCAGAAATACATACATAAATAAATAAATAAAATTGGCTTTGAAGGGAAGATCAAACAGGAAAATATGACTTAAAGATGAAGCTGTTGAAGCCAGATGCAGTGGCACATGCCTCTAATCCCAACAACTTGGGCAGCAGAGCCAGGAGGATTGCAAGTTTGACGCCAGGGGCAACCTGTGTAATTTAACAAGATCTTGTCTCAAGACAAAAATTAAAAAGGGGCTGAGAGTGCAGCCCAGAAGTAAAGCACTTGCAAAGTGTGCAGGAGGCCCTGGGTTCAGCCACCCAGTACCACAAAAAGAAAAAATAAATGAAACTGAGACCTATAAAACTTTTTTGTTAAAACTTAAGCAATACCAAAGGAGGTGCCTCAGAACACTATCAAGTTACCAAAAAGGCCCATTAATGAGATTAAAGACATACTTCACAGATCCATTGCATTAAATAGGGTCTCCAGGAAGCTTTAGAACATCTTATGCAGAGTCCAAGGTAGAGTAGATCTTCAGGAAAAAAAGAAAAGAAAATTGTTGCCTAATGGGGAGAAGCAAACAGATAATATCTAAATTGAAAAATCAAGAAAAAGAGTAGAAAGAAGGAAGGAGGGAACTAGCAGAGAGAAGTAAAGATTGGGAAAGATGGGATGGGGAGGAGAGTCAATGTGGAGGGATGAATGGGGAGAGGACAATCTCAATGTAAACAGTGCAACTTCATTAGTACATTGGAAAAATAGGGAGTATAACCCACATAAGCATTTGATTTCTACTACATATTAGCCATAAGCCTCCATAAACCTTGTGGGTTGATGAAAGTGTTGCCAGAAGTGATGTAAAGGATGCATAATGCTATATTACTCTGTACCCCATCATCATTTACTAATAAAGGGGAAAAAAAGAAAATATGATGCCTATGCTCCCCTCATTAAATCAAATAACCTTAATTCATATGTGTCAAATAAAAGGAGAAGTGTTTTGTGGCAAAAAAAAAAATCAAGAAATAGGATTCAAATAAGTTATTTAGAAACATGGAGCTAGGTGTAGTGGTACATACCTGTAATCTCAGCACTAGGGAAACTGAGGCAGGAGAATCATGAGTTCCAGGCTGGGCTGTGTCACATACTGAGACCCTGTCCAAAAAGTAAGTAAATAAATACATAACCAAGAAACAAATGTGGGGTTAATCACAACAAATTTGTTGTTTTTAGGTGCCGTTGAGTTGGGTCCAACTCATGGTGACCCTAGGTACAACAGAACGAAACACTTTCCAATACTGTGCCATACCTGGCACTATGTCATTGTTTCTCTGCTATTCATAGAGTTTTCAAGGGCTAATTGTTTCAGGATTGTTTCAAGAGTGGGTTTCCAGGTCCTTCTCCCATTTTTGTGGTGCTGGGCATCGAACTCAGGGCCCAGAATGCAGGGCAATATCTCTACCAACTGAATTAAAACCCAGCCCACAACAAATTTAGATAAAAGAAATGAGCATATATTTGTAATCCCAGCATCTCAGGAGGCAGAAGCAGAAGGATCACAAGTTCAAGACCAGAGGTAGCCTGCATAATTTAGCAGAAGAGACCCTGTCTCAAGATACAAAGTAAACAATGGGCTAGGAGTACAGCTCGGTGGTTGAGCACTTGTAAAAAGCACATATGAGGTCCCAAGTTCAACTCCCCAGTACCATAAATAAATAAATAAATAAATAAATAAATAAATGGCTGTGGGTGCAACTCAGTGGTAGAGCCCTGGGTTCAGCCCCCTAGTACCGAAAAACAAAAATTTTTTTTGTGTGTGTATACACATTCAAATCT
Organism: Pedetes capensis; assembly: GCA_007922755.1. Lineage (NCBI taxonomy): Eukaryota > Metazoa > Chordata > Mammalia > Rodentia > Pedetidae > Pedetes > Pedetes capensis. The sequence continues at coordinate 161,197 of VMDO01001495.1, forward strand.
GTTGTTTGCTTGATAACTTTTAAAATTATGCCTTATATCTATAAAAACATCACAAGTGTTTCAAGGACAAAAATCATTTTATAAGCTTTACTATATATGCCTGCCTCAATGCCAACCACTGGCTAGCCATTCTTTATTTCAGGCTGATAGTCAAAATCCCAGTGCTGAAATCCCACAGCCAGGCAACAAAGAACCTGTTGTACCACTCTCTACCACTAGATGACAGGCCTCACTCGTAAATCCTCTTTAATGGAATTTCTTCATTTATTCCAAGCCCCCTCCAACCTACCCAAAGTACTTTATGTCACTGTATTCTATAAATTCCTTAAGCTCTCTCAGACAAGAGTGAGAGCTCCTCCAGGATAAAAATATCTTCTGATATACCTTGGACCCATAAGTGTTAAATACTGGCCTGAACTGAGTTGGTAAATATTTTTGGAATGAATAGATGGGTGGATATATGTATGTTATTGGTGTAGATGCCATGGAGTTGGGTCCAACTCATAGCAACCTTCATAGGGTTTTCTATGGCTTATTGTTTCAGGATTGTTTTGGGAGTGGATTGCCACGTCCTTCTTTTTTTGTGGTGCTGGGGATTGAACCAAGGACCTCAGAGAGTACAGAGCGGCACTCTACCAACAGAGCTAAACCCCAGCCCAGATACATGTATACTTCTCTGAAATGTGATAAAATCCCACAACCAGCTCCATACTTTCTTCCTTGAAATTAATCAAGAAACAGAGCCAGGGGCCGTAGCACACATCTGTAATCCCATATACTTGAAAGGCTGAGTCAAGAGGATTGTTAATTTGAGGCCAGCCTTGAAGATTTAGGGAGACCCCATCCCAAATACAAAAACAAAAACAAAAACAAAATCCTTAACAGATAATCAATCAAGAAACAATTGAAAGCTTCTGTATGCTATCCAGTGTCCATGCATGGGGGTTAGAATAGTGAGGGAATAAGAAAATACAATAGAGGTTCTAGAACTCTGAGCTGAATGAAACCCTTCCTTGGGTGAGCTCCTCCAACTCTAACCCATTCTAGGCTAATAATGAAAATGTAGCTTCTGTCATCTGGGTATCTTAGTCTGATGAGAGAAATATTTCCCTATTCTTGGGGAGATCCCTGTGTGGTTGGGACTGATAAGATCTAGCCCTAGGCAGCTTCCAGACCGATGAAGGAAAACACCTTCCAACAGGAAAGATTGATCCCCCTGGTGTACTCTGACCTTCACAAGTCCATGCCAACAGACTGCCAACTGCTTCAGTTTTCCACACAGAGAGGCCTCCTATTTTTTTCCCCATACCTGGAGCCCTGAATCTGGAAGGGAAAGTTGAAGTGTCCCCTCGTTCTTCCCTGGCCAGACTGCTGGGTAACCTGGCAAGACCCTAAGGCTAAATTGAGGAGGCCAAAGGGAGCATCAGGAGCTCAAGCAGCTGTGACATTTGGACAGGGAGTCAAGAATCCCTGGGGGGTGTGAAGTTTCCAGGGAGGAGGAGACCAGAGACTGAAAATCCCTGAGCTCTGCTCAGTGTCACAGCTCAGAAGAATATGCATGGAAGCTCATTCTCTCCCTTCCCCACCTCCTTATCTAGTTAGCAGGGAAGTGTAAAAAGTCAGAAATCCTCTCTCTTTCCCTTCTGGAGTTCTCCAGTCAATTCTGCCCCCTCCCCACCTCCTCCCAACTTTTCCCCTAATTATTTCACCATCTAAGCAGTCCCCGTAGGCTCAGAGCCCCATAAGGAACCTAGAATAGAAATGTAGGGGAACCAAGGATTTGGGAAGTTTGGTGAGACGGAACATTTGGAAAGAAGCATTGGCCTGGGATACACATTTTTATTTGTAAGGTAACCAGCTATCCTGGTTTGCTCAAGACTATCCTGATTTCAGCACTGAAAGTGTCACATGACCACAGGAAACCTCTCAATCCCAGACAAACCAGGATGATGGGATCCAAGCCTGCTTGGCCCTAAATTACTTCGTGACCCTGAGTAAGTTCCTTCTCTCTGAGTCCCAGTTGCTTCCTTATAAAATGGGACTCTCTGGCTTAGACACACTGTGGTTCCATGAATGACTTCTAGGTTTCCTGAAACTGTGTACTGCAAGGGTCACTCTCATCTACTCTTCATTGCTTACAGCCTCAGTAATTCCCTAGGACTCCTGGAATCTCATCATCCTGGAACATTAAAGGTATAAGAGGCCTTTGGGATTACCTGGTCCCATTTCCTTTCTAGCTCTGTAAATATCTTTCTAGCACAATGCACTTATTCATTGTATTCCACTTACACTTTCTGCCCTACATTATAGAAAGACACACACCTTATCTCTTATTTACTAGACCCTAAGCTCCTTGAAGGCAGGTAGCAAGACCTATGGTTCAGCTAGGGTTAAAGCCTTGCACATACTAGAACAAAGGATTATTTGGTGTTAAGTTCCACAGGGAAATTTTTTGCACTTTATCTCTTGGTGGCCTAGAGGGACTATCCTGGGCTCCAATGATGTGCTAGAAGCTACCTGTATGGCTCCTGAGGGCTAACCCTTATGTTTTAAGAAATTCTGCAAATGAGCTGTTAAACACCACCAGAATAAAGAATTAAAGTACATAAACTGGCAAATAAATTATGTTAAAAGCAAAGATAAACTGAGCATGATGGTGCACACCTGTAATCCCAGCAACTCAGGAGGCTGAGGCAGGTTTGTAAATTCAAGGTCAGCTTGGACTATATAGCAAGTTCCAGGCCAGACTAGCTACATAATATTACTCTGTCTCAAACAAACAAACAAACAAACAAAACATAGTACTCAAAAGTCCTTACTTCTTAATTACTTTGCTGCATTTTTCTACCATTTAAACCCTTGAGGTTATTTATATCCATTGTATCTACTTGAGAGAAATATGGTATAATGATATGCTACTGTGCATCTCTTCCCAAGTCCAAGTAGGTAGTTTGAAATCAGCCGTAATGGACATATTTACACTATGAAAGTTAGCAAAGAAAAGCCAAGCTTGGTGGCACATGCCTGTAATCCTAGTGACTCTGGAGGCAGAGGCAGAAGGATCATAAGTTCAAGGCCAGAGGCAACCTGCATAATTTAGTGAGAACCTGTCTCAAGATAAAAAAGTCAAAAAGCAGGGGCTGGGGATACAGTCAGTGGTAGAGCACTGGCAAAGTATGTGTGAGACCCTGGGTTCAGCCCTCAGTACCATGAAAGAGAGAGAGAGAGAGAGACAGAGACATAGACAGAGACAGAGACAGAGACACAGACACAGAGAGACAGAGAAAGAGACAGAGAGAGAGAAAGTGAAAGGAAAGGGAAAAAAGAAAATCACCTAAGGCAACCAGTCTAGCCCCTGCCTCAGCAAAGGTGGTTGTTAAACATTTACCACCACACCACTACTTCAGAGACACTACTATTTTGTCTACCTTGCCACTGCCCTACTCTATATCCATCGTCATCTTCCACTTTGATTTTCAGCTCCGGATTTCCATTCATGAAGACAGAAACCAATAGCTGGATCAGCACATAAGAACTAATGAAGCTGGGTGTTGTGGTGCACACATATAATCCCAGCAATTTGGGAGGCGGAGGCAGGAGGATCACAAGTTTGAGACCAGAGGCAGGCTGCATAACTTAGTGAGACCCTGTCTCAAAATAAAAAGAAAATAAATGGGGCTAGGGGTATAGCTCAGTGGTAGAGCACTTTCAAAGTATGTACAAAGCCCTGGGTCCAGCCTCCTAGAAGAGAAAGAAAGAAGGAAAGGAGAAAGCAAGAGAGCAAGAAAGCAGTGAGAAAGAAAGAAAGAAAGAAAGAAAGAAAGAAAGAAAGAAAGAGAGAGAGAGAGAGAGAGAGAGAGAGAGAGAGAGAGGGAGGGAGGGAGGGAGGGAGGGAAAGAAGAAAAGAAAGGAAGGAAGGGGAAAAAAAAAAAAGAACTAATGAGAGCCAGATGCCTTAATGTATACCCATAATCCCAGCAACTCAGGAGGCTGATGCAAGAGGATCACAGGTTTGAAGCCAGAGGCAGCCTGCTAACAAGATAGGGCTAGAGGTGTAGCTCAGTGGTAAAGCACATGCTTAGCATGCATGAGGCCCTGGGTTCAATCCCCAGCACCAAATATGGAAACAAACAAACAAAAACAACTCAATAATGAGATAATAGATCTAGGGTTAAGAATTGATGCATAGGTTGGCTGGAAATGATTTGTAGACTCAGTGTGGTATGCATTCCTCTGGCTCTCCCTCCTTCCAGGGGAACCTCTATCTGCAATGAAGGACCTTGGTCTTATGTAGACAGACTCTAAAGAAGGCAGTCATCTTCCAGGCACCCATTTTAAAGATCCATCTGATGGCCAACTGCAGGATTCAAAGATAAATAAGATGACTTATACTCACAACTGTAGAAGGTAAGGCTTCCTCATTTCCAGCTGACAATCACCTCTAAGATTAATAAATTCTGTAAATCTTAAAAATTAGGATAATAGTATGTAAGAGAGCTGGGAAAGTCTTTAGGGTTCATTCAACATTCAATATTTTCTCAACCTCCTCATTTTACAGATGAAGAAATTGAGTCCATGTGGTGGTCAGTAGCTTACCCAAGGCTACACAACAAATCAGTGGCCAAAGCCTGGGGTTCATAATCCCTGGAACAAATTCTGTTTTTATGACCTTCGGAGAATCTGAACAGGAGCTAGCACAAAGTTTACACACATACACACACACACACACACACACACACACACACACACACACACACACCACAAATCCTTCCTTCCTCTCTGCTTCCTAGAAAATAGAATATTTTTATAGAGTACTAACTAAATGCCATGGCTGGGATTTAACTCAGTTGGTAGAGTGCCACTCTGCACTCTCTTAGGCCCTCAGTTCAATCTCCAGCACCATAAAAACAGGAGAAGGACGAGGCAATCCACTCCCAAAGCAATCCTGAAACAGCCATTGAAAACCCTATGAGGGTCACTATGATTTGGACCGCACTCAGAGGCACCTAACAACAACAACAACTAAATGCCAAGTGCTATGAGCTGGGGTTTAGCTCAGTTGGTAGAGCGCTGCTCTGCAGTCTCTGAGGTCCCGAGTTCAATTCCCAGCACCGCAAAAATGGGAGAAGGACCTGGCAACCCACTCCCAAGGCAATCCCGAGATAGCCAGCCATTGAAAACCCTACGAGGGTCGCTATGAGTCGGACACGACTCAATGGCACCTAACAACAACAACAACAATGAGGGGTACAGATTAAGACCCAATCCCTCACACACAGGAAGTAAATGTGGAGTCACACCTGAAACTCTGTCAAGGAGGAAAGAGGTCTATCTTGGGGCCATCACTAAACCTTTCCTGACCCCAGTGAGTGGCTCCAAAATTAACCCTCCTGTCTTAAGAAGTGAAAGCTAAACAGCAGTTTCTTGACTTGGAAAAGTAGGAGACAGAGAAATGTCCACTGAGGAAAATTCAGTGGGCTTTTTGCAAGTAGCTCAAGTCTGGGATGTCTCTTCCTTTAGCAGAGAAGCTGACAAACAAGTTGGGGATGGAGCCAGAGCATTAGTCCAGTGAGGACTTCTAGAAAAATGAAATAGAAAAAAAGCATATAAAATAGGAGGCCAAATTCTTTCTTTCTTCCTTTCTTTTTGTTTTTGTTTTGTTTTATTTTGTTTTGTTGAGACAGAGTCTTGCTGCATAGCCCAGACTGCCCTCAAACTCATATTGATCCTCCTGCCTCAACCTCCCAAGTGTTGAGATTACAGACATAAACCACCATGCCCAGCTTGGAGCCCAAATTTCTTATTATTAGGTCCCACATATTTAAAATTATCCCATCAAATTGTTATAAATATTTCCAAACACTATTTAAATCAGTCTGCAGACTGACACCACTCCTGGCCTGTACTTTAAGTGTACTGCCCTAAAGAAGCTTGGAGACTTCTTGGCCCCTGGAATTCCTTTGGTGGGGGGATTGCTGGGCTCCCACTTCCTTTCTGAACAAGGTCCAGGATGCTGGGAAATGATCTGAACACTGTGATGGTCGCAGGATAATAACTCAGAACCGACTTCCCATTTGTGCTTTCCTCTGAACTACTATTCCTCAGCTCTAGGAAAGAGCTTCACCAACCAAGAAAGACTTCTACCCCTTCATACAGTCCTCAACTATGCCTAACCCTTCAGTCTCTGTTAGAGGCCACATGTTCTTTCTGTCAGACCATCCGTCTTTCTTTCTTTCTTTTCTTTCTTTTTCTTTCTTTCTTTCTTTCTTTCTTTCTTTCTTTCTTTCTTTCTTTCCTTCCTTCCTTCCTTCCTTCCTTCCTTCCTTGCTTCCTTGCTTCTTGCCTTACTTCCTTCCTTTCTTTTATCCAGTTATCTTCTAAAGTACTAAGAACAGAAAGTGAATCTAAAAGACAGATTCCTGCCTAAGTAGCTGAAACCCTAGCAACAAAGCAATATCAGAAGTAGGTTGGGGTTTTCACTCAGTGGTAGAATACATTCTTAGCATGTATGAGGACCTGGGTTTAATATACAGCACCGCCTTCCCCCAAAAAATGTTGTGTTGGTATTGGAAAGAAAGGCTTTAGTCTTTTCAAAGATAGCTCTGTTGTGGCCTACAGGTTCATTTTCAGGTATATAAGCAATTAATAAACTGGAGATATAACCCTCAGATACGAAAGGACAGGCCTATTAGGAATGAAGGACTTTTATCAGAACTTACTTTAGTAGAATGTTGTAGAAGGGACTGTAGCAGAGATGGTCTCTGAAATGTTTCTACTCCGTGGTCCCACAATTCCATCATCTTATAAGTCAATCATCCAGGGAAATGGTAGACAATGCACTTACTTGTTTGGGTAAATGAGCAAAGGTGAGTCCCCAGATAGAGTTCCTCTATGATTATTAACACTTTGGGGAGAAAGGCAGGGCAAAGACTGAGATGTCCTTAACAGACGAGGACCCTTTGGTTCCAAAGGATAGGTGACATGAGTTTAGTGTAGGGGCCTAGGTGACTCCAGGCTGCATGATTCTGAGAAATGGATGGACCCCCTCAAACAGGAAGAGACAAAATGACTATAATTAGTGACCCTCAAGGTCGGAGAAAGGCTTCAGCCCTTCTCTCAATCTGGAAGGGAAGAAGGGCTGGTAGGTGGGGGCGGGGCTTCCTTGAAGTTTTTGGGCTGAGTCCCTCCTCCCTGATCCCCTATTGGGTCAGTGGCTCCTGCAGCCCTGCCAGTGAGGGTCAAATGAGAAGGCTGTTGATTTTTTCCCCTTGGTCATTCTGAAGTTGCCTGCATAAATACTGAGAAAGCCTCTGCCCTCTCTTCACTTCTCTGTACTTGGCCCTGAGCTGGACCTGGTCCCCTGGTGTGGGCAGGGCTATGGGGGAACTGTTTATGCTGTGGGTGGCTGTGGGCATGTGCTGTGCCACCTTCAGTGTCTCTGCCTGGTAAGTCTTTCCCCCAGCCCTGAGTTTCCACTAAGGAAGCCCCGTCATCTCATCCTCATTCACCTCTGCCTCAATTTTTCTCTCTTTGTTAGGTCAGTAAACAATTTCCTGATAACAGGTCCCAAGGTAAGATAGTCTCCGGCTCCTGTTTTTATCCTTTGGGGATCCTAAGAGGACTTTTCTAGGGAAAGAAAAAAGGGGCAGGAGGTACAGTGCCAGACCCCTTTCCCAGAGACCCAGAATTGTTTCTTAATGGAGAATTAGCCCATTCACTTGCTCCCCCAACCACAGATGACCTGCGCTGGGTGGTGGGGAGCTCATGGCCTTTTACCTCTTGCCAGGCCTATCTGACCTATGCTACCAGTGTAGCCTTGGGCGCCCAGAGTGGCATCGAGGAGTGTAAGTTCCAATTTGCTTGGGAGCGCTGGAACTGCCCTGAAAATGCTCTCCAGCTCTCCACTCACAACAGGCTGAGAGGTGGTAAGTCTACACAGAAGCATACATGTATGGGGGCATCTGTCATGGTGGTGGGCTTATAGCATATGTATGTATGTAACGTGTGTGCACAATGAAATGGAAAAATGACTAGTGATCGGCTAACCTGCCATTCCTTCCTGTGTGACACTGAGTGAATTACTTCCCCTTTCTCAAATCCATTTCTGTTTTTTGTGTCAGTAAAACCAGCTCACCAGGAGTATTCTTTTTTTTTTTTCCCTTGTGGTACTGGGGGTTGAACCCAGGGCCTCACGCTTGCGTGCTCTGCAAGTGCTGGACCACTGAGCTGCACCCCCAGGCCATTTTTTCACTTTTTGAGACAGGGTCTTGCTAAGTTATGCAGACTGCCTCTGGTCTCAAACTTGTGATCCTCCTGTCTCAGCCTCCCGAGCCGCTGGGATTACAGGGGTGAGCCACTGCACCCGGCACCAGGAGTATTCTAAAGGTTGAATGAGGCAGGCAGAGATGTCTCACTACAAATGTAAGAAATTATTCTAGTTTTTAATGCATGCTTGTATTTTGTGTGTTTGTACACCTTTACCTTGCACTGATTTGTGTGAGATAAAAATGGAGAAAGGATTTTGTGTTTGCCTCCCTTGAAGGAGTTTTACATTTGCCCAGTTATAAAATCCCAGCAACAGTGAAGCTAAAAGATCACATTGAGTTTTACCTTAGGTGGTCTATGTGTGTGTGTGCGCGAACAGGCATGATTATATGTGTGCAGTAGTTTGTATATATATGATTATAATTGTGTGCAGTAGTTTGCATAAAAGTCATTTTTGTAGAAACGATAGAGATGACTAAGAAAAGTTGGAGGAAAGGGGTAAAGATGGTGGGGACAGAAAGAACTATCTTCTCATGGGGAATACAGATAGAACAGGGACATGTGGAAATGAAATGTAATAATGTTTGTAAAGAGTTTAGTAAGATAAGAGCTCAGTAGTAGCAGCCACAATCATTAGAATTATTACATGGCGAGCGGGGCACGGTGGTGCACACCCGTAATCCCAGCAACTCAGGAGGCAGAGACAGGAGGATTACAAATTCTAGACCAGAAGCAGTCTATGTAATTTAGCGAGACCCTGCCTCAAAAAAAGTAAAAAAACAATGGACTGGGGGTGCAGCTCATGCAAATCATGTAAGCTCGAGGTCCTAGGTTCAACCCCCAGTACCGGAAAAAAAAAAATTATTACATGGCAACATGTGGTCACAAAGAATAAAAGTTCCTCTCTTTCCTAAGCCAGTCTCATGGCCCTGAAGACCAGCAGCAGTGGCTAGTGGATACAGGTCTAGCCTGGACTGTAGGAGAGCAGGGTCCTGATCCCACCACTACAGCTGGAGAGTGGCCTTGGTCTCATCATTCTATCTCTAGGTTTCACCTTCCCCATTTGTAGCACGCAGACATTCATTCGTGCTTAAATGAAGTGAGAATGGTGGCAAGACATGCATTGTTCTCATGAGGGGAAGAGCATCCTCTTAAGCCCAGGGGATTGGGGGGCAAGGAGAATAAAACAGCTCTGTTTTTCCAAGATCTCCACTTTGGGTCATCATGGTCCAAGTTTCTAGCCAGTCCACTCTTTCTCTCTAAAGCCACCAGAGAGACTTCCTTCATCCATGCTATCAGCTCTGCTGGAGTTATGTACACCATCACCAAGAACTGTAGTATGGGCGACTTTGAAAACTGTGGCTGTGATGAGTCAAAAAATGGAAAAACAGGTATGTTGGGCTTTCTGGTGAGGGTGGGAAGAGGTGAGGGGCTGCATAGCTGAGTGCAGGCTAAAGTCTTCCAGGGAAAGTCTGAGGAACAGAACTCCCTCAAAACCCCAGATTCCAGAGGCCCCTTCGCTTAAGGCAGCTACTGGACCTGGAAGCTCCTGAGGGTGAGCCTGGGTCCACAAGTCCAGGGACTAGCAACTGGCTCTAAAACCAACAAGGAGACTAGGAATGACAAGGCCAACAAGTATTTAAAGCTAGCCCTGATACTGGAATGGCTTGTCCGTACACCAGAACTACTCAACTATTTGTGGATCACGTAAGAGATTTACTCAGTTTTATCACTAATGAGGGAGGACGTGGCTCTAAAAACACCATTGTCTTTTAATAATGGCTCAGAGTTTCAGAATGTTTGAGCTACAAGGAACCTTTGAGATCATCTAGGCAAGCCCAGTGTACCTATGTTTACTGTGAGTACAAAAGATTATTGCCTAGATCTGAGAAGTGTCTGAATTAGGCCTTGGGAATAAGACTCACCCCACCTGCCCCAAGCACCTCCATTTTCCTGTCTCACCTTCAGTTATAGATTTATACTTCCTAGGGGACTTGGGGATGATTTGGCTGTATCAGCCAAAAGACCATGACTCTTCTGGGACTTGGCAGGGAGTTGTATGCAGAACTTATTCTTTCCTTATGTGTAGGAGGCCATGGCTGGATCTGGGGAGGCTGCAGCGACAATGTGGAATTTGGGGAAAGGATCTCCAAACTCTTTGTGGACAGTTTGGAGAAGGGGAAGGATGCCAGAGCCCTGATGAATCTTCACAACAACAGGGTCGGCAGGCTGGTGGGTATAGGAATCAGCCAGCGTTGGCAATAGCTTCACATCTGCACAGCCCTTCACAGCTCACACAGAGCTGTCTCATACCCATGATTCATCCTCACAACCATCCAGCAAGACTGAGGCAGCTATTCCTGTTCTCTGGATAACAAAGGGAGTTAAGTCCAAGCAAGTGGCTTGTCCAAGGCAATGCAGCCAATACAACTCAGAGCCAGGCAAGAACTATCTTCTTATCCAGTCCTCTTATCACTAATCCTTATTCTCTGGTCCTCTCACACACGGTTGTCTGAGAACACAGAACGACTCATAATCAAGGCCTTGCTTCCAAAATTAAAAATTTAAAACCTTTAATTGTATGTTCTAGAACATTAACAGGAGCTTATTGTCCAGGCTTGTGTCCTAGCATCTGTCTGGGCTGAGGGATTGGAAGTGATCTAGGCTCTCCTAGGAGTCTGTTCTTCCCTGAGGCTTCTGGCAGGGAAGTATTCTGAATTTAATCTGGAACCAAGTTGGTCTTAGAGCAAAAATCAGAAGTTTCTCTATGAACTTGTGCCTAGGTAAGGGGAATTGGTTTTCAAGGCCTGGCACCCTGTAGCAGGTGGTAAAGACACTACAGCCATAAGTAATTATTTGCCTTGGGGCCATATGGGTTCAGACTCCAGGAACTTCCTTCCCTCTGAAAGAGCCCAGAAGATAAATACAAACCACCACAAACAAGTCTTCTAGCTCCCAGCTTCAAGACAGTAACAGTCTGTGATCATATTTTCCTTTATGGTTTACAAAGTAATTCCTTGATTTTAATTGTGGTGCTAGGGATTGAACCCAGGGCCTCATACATGCTAGGTAAGCTCTCTACCACTCATCTATACCCGCAGCCCCTATTTTATTCAATTCTTATTCCAGTTTGGCAGATAGAAAAACATGTTCAACAAGTGATAGTGTTGGACCTGGAGCCTAGGTTTCCTGACTCCAATACCCTTTTTAACACTTGCCCAGCTCTCTGTCAGAAGCATCTAGGGTGGTTTAAAATCACCATTACCAGGTCCTTAAAACCCTGAACATTCTCACTGAGAAGATCTGAGGTAAGGTACAGGAATATTTTTATGAGCATCCCCAATAATTCTGATGCTTCTCCAAAGCCAAGAAGCACAGTTCTAAAATATTTCATTTGATTACCAGCCATGGCATTCCCTACCGAGAGCCATTCTTTCTTTTGTGTCCTTTCTTTCTGAAGGCAGTGAGAGCCACCATGAAAAGAACCTGCAAATGCCATGGCATCTCAGGGAGCTGCAGCATCCAGACGTGCTGGCTGCAGCTGGCTGACTTCCGGGAAATGGGAGACTACCTAAAGGCCAAGTATGACCGGGCACTGAAAATTGAGATGGATAAGCAGCGACTAAGGTCTGGGAACAGTGCTGAAGGCCACTGGGCTCCCACTGAGGCTTTTCTTCCTAGTGCTGAGGCTGAGCTGATTTTTTTAGAGGAGTCTCCAGACTACTGTACTCGTAACGCCAGCCTGGGCATCTACGGCACAGAGGGCCGTGAGTGTCTGCAGAACAGCCACAACACATCTGGGTGGGAGCAACGCAGCTGTGGGCACTTGTGCACAGAGTGTGGTCTGCAAGTGGAGGAGAGGAGAACCGAGGCCATGAGCAGCTGTAACTGCAAATTCCAATGGTGCTGCACAGTCAAATGTGACCATTGTAGGCAAGTGGTGAATAAGTACTACTGCACACGTTCCCCAGGCAGAGCCCAGTCGCTGTTACCAGGCAAAGGCAGTGCCTCGTAACACCCTACATAAATTCACTTACTCAGTTGCATGACAGTGGAGGGGAACACAGCTTCTCTCTCTTGGAGGGGATAAACTAGAAAATCACAGGGTTGGTGTGTAGTCCTCATGATATAGATGGGGAAATGAAGGCCCAAGATCAGACAGCTTATTCTTTTTTTTTTTTTTTTTTTTTTTTTGTGGTACTGGGGATTGAACCCAGGGCCTCACTCTTGCATGCTTTGTAAGTGCTGTACCACTGAGCTGTACCCCCAACCCTTTTTTTTTTTTTAACTTTTTGAGACAGGGTCTCGCTAAATTACCCAGGCTGCCTCTGGTCTCGAACTTGCAATCTTCCTGCCTCTGTCTCCTGAGCCACTGGGATTACAGGCATACGCGACCGCACCCGGCTCCTGACAGCATATTCTTGTTGTTGTTGTTGTTGTTGTTGTTGTTAGGGGCTGTCAAGTTGAGTCGACTCATAGCAACCCTATGTACAACAGAACAAAACACTCCCCAGTTCTGTTCCAGGCACATGATCTTTTTTATATTTAAGCCCAGTTGCAGACACTGTGTCAATACATCTAGTTGAGGCTTTTCCATTTTTTCATTGAACTGCCACCAGAACTGAAGTTGGAACCTGGGCCTACCAACATGTAGACCCAATCTTTCCTGCATCTTACCTCCTGGTCTGTGTGCCTGTAACTAAACATCTTACCAATGGAGGAATTTGGTTTGGGGTCCAAATCCAGAGACTCTCAAGGTATTTTTCTTCTAAGCTTTAGGCTATGTTAAGCCCAGCTGTGAGTCTGGGAATCAAAGGAATAGAAGCAAATAATGAAAGAGTTTCATTCAGACCCCACAAGGAACAACCTTCCCTCACTCTGACCAACTGCAAGTTCATGCAAATAGGTGAGGCAGAGATCATCTATCTCCTATTGGGAGGCTTTTGGAATGTTGGGTTTTTCATCTGGGTATGCACTTTTGGAAAGTTTCCCCTCAAGCCTGAGGAAAACTAAGACACCACCTGTGGATTTTCCAGCTCATAAACCATCTCCGGAGCCAACAAAAGGGAACGGTCACAGTAAGTGGACAGGTTACTATGACTTACCAGACAAAGTCCTACAAGAGAGACTTTCCACCAGAGAGTTGTAAAACATCTCTGTTTTGTTATCTTCCCAGATTGGGAACTCAACTTCATGTTGCAGTAAATTCTTCTAGGATATATCCAGGTGGGACTTTTTATTACTCCCTTTGGAAAACTTAGGATCAGAAGAGAATGGGAAACTGCTTCTGTGTCCCATTTATCCACTAGTCTACAGGGGGAACTAGAAACATCCAATCCCCTTGATTTCAATATTTGACAGATAATAAAATCAAGATCCAAGCACTGACCAGTACAAAAACAATACAGACCCACAGATTTAGAAGGTGTTATTTTAATGCAACCTAAGCAATTTGGGGGCTGGGATTTAGTTCAGTTGGTAGAGCGCTGCGCTGCAGTCTCTGAGGTCCTGAGTTCAATTCCCAGCACCCCCAAAATGGGAGAAGGACCTGGCAATCTACTCCCAAGGCAATGTCGAAAAACAGCCATTGAAAATCCTATGAGGGTCGCTATGAATTGGATACCAACTCGAGGGCACCTAACAACAACAACAACAACAAGCAATTTGGGGAGTAAGAAAGCCCTTTGAATTTGGATGATATTCAAAGTGTTTTCTCCTTTAACTTGGACTTCCTAAAGTGTCTGTACACCAAGACCTAGGCCCTATGGCAAGAGACTAAGAGAGTTGTGGATTCTACTTTCCTCATTTACATTTCCACATCTTTCAATGTTAATCTTTGGAGAAAAGATTGTTTCCCATAAAGAGCCCTGGGGGGTTCAGCTAATGGTTTCCTAAATCTGAATATCTCAGACTTGGGAATCTCTCCTGTTGGCATAGACCTTGAATCCTGCAGAGAGGATGAATAAACAAGTGAAAAAAATGATCACCAAGAGTGGAGAAATACTCTCGGCTTGTTTTAAATTGGAAAACAATTTAAATGTTCCATAATAGGATAAATTAGTTAAGTTTATGGCCCTACAGTGGAATATAAGCCACTAAAGTAATATTCTTGAGAAATCTTCAGTAACTGGAAAACACTCATGATAGTAATGTAAACAAAGATGATTACAAAATGGTATGTTCGGAATGAAACCAATTTTCTTTTTAAAATTATGAACATGTTTGCCATCATGTAATACTAAAATAGTTTGTTTTCTGTTTCTTTTATATTTGCCTACAATAAATTATTTTTGTCATCACAAAGGATTAATAAGTATTTTTTGTTTGCTTTTTCTTTTTTTCTTTTCTTTCTGTTTTCTTTTCATTTATTTATTTATTTATTTATTTTTGTACTTGGGGGCTGAACCCAGGCCCTTGTGCATACTTTGTAAGTGCTGTACCACTGAGCTGCACCCTCAGCCCCTTTTTTATTTTTTATCTCGAAACAAGAGTCTCACCAAGTTATGCAAACTGCCTCAGGCCTCAAACTTGAGATCCTTGTGCCTCTGCCTCCAGAGTCACTGGGATTACAGGTATGCACCACCACACCTGGCTAATATGGGTGTTTTTTAAAATGACTAAAGGGAATAACCAGTCTATTTAAATTTTACTTTAATTTTTGTCTTTGTAGTCATAAATAAGGTGAAATGTTGATTAAAAAAGTTGATATCTCTATAGAAACCATAAAGAGCAGGGTGTGGTGGTGCATACCTATAATCTCAGCTCTAGGGAAGCTATGGCAGGTGGATTGCAAGTTTGAGGCCAGCCTGGGCTACATAGCAAAACCTTCTCTCAAAACAAAAAATAAAATAAAGCCATAAGCAGTTACCTTAAAAGTGCACGCTAGTCTCTGTTACTTCTAGTGCATTTAAAACTATCATGGATTAGACAGGGTGCTCTGTCACCCACCTGTAAATTCAGTGACTTTGGAAGCTGAGGCAGAAGGATCATGAATTTGAGGCCAGAGGTAGCCTGCACAATTTAGCAAGACCTTGTCTCAAAATAAAAAATATAAAAGGTGCTGGAGGTGCTGTTCAGTGGTAGAGCACTTGTCTAGCATTTTCAAGACCCTCAGTTAAACTCCTTATTACTGCAAAAACAAAAACAAAAGGAAAAACGAAAAACTTCTAACACAGATATCAGAGACCAGGCACAACAGGAAATCCATAAAAATACAGTCTATTTCAAGGACATGGAAAATTTCTATGTCCGTCCTTCAGAAGAAGGCATTAAAAAATACATACTGAGCTGAGTGCCATGGTACATGCCTGTAATCCTAGCAACTCAGGAGACTGAGGCAGGAGGATTATGAGTTTGAGGCCAGAGGCAGCCTGTGCAACTCAGCGAGACTATGTCTCAAAATAAAAAATTTTTAAAGGGCAGAGGTTGCAGTTCAGTGGTAGAGCATTCACCTAGCACACATGCGGTCCTGGGTTCAACATCCCAGTCCTGGAGGGAAGAAGGTGTAAAAAACACTGCAGTAATGACACACAGTGTTTATGGTGTACAAATGTGCAGTGGCAGTGGAAAAGGGAGAAGAGGCACTATCTAAGCATAAAAATTTTGAAGAAATAGGCAGCCAAAAAAAAGAGATTATTTCCCTGGGGTTTAGAGAAAAAATAACAAAAACATAAAATTTTATGGTCCTGAGTTTAAACCTTCAATATATATTTTTCTTTTTCTTTTCTTTTTTTTTTTTTTTTTTTGGTGGTACTGGGGGTTGAACCCAGGGCCTCACACTTGCATGCTTTGCAAGTGCTGGACCACTGAGCTGCACTCCCAGCCCATATTTTTACTTTTTGAGACAGGGTAAATTACACAGACTGCCTCTGGTCTCGAACTTGGGATCCTCCCGCCCCCCAGCCGCTGGGATTACAGGCATGCACCACTGCACCAGGCTCAGCCTTCAATATTTTGAATGCCAAAGTATCCATATGGAAACCTGAGTTGTGACACTGCTA
This sequence comes from Pedetes capensis, assembly GCA_007922755.1. Classification (NCBI taxonomy): domain Eukaryota; kingdom Metazoa; phylum Chordata; class Mammalia; order Rodentia; family Pedetidae; genus Pedetes; species Pedetes capensis. The sequence continues at coordinate 177,462 of VMDO01001495.1, forward strand.
GGGAAATGAACAAACTAAATTTTCTCCCTGAATTCCTAATGGAATCTCCATCCAAAGTACCCAGGCACCTGATGCCTTGGCATTTTCCCCAAGACTGTGCTGATATACACAAATAATCTTAAGGGGAATTTTCAGAAAAAGAAATAAAACAACAACAACAACAAAAAGAAAACCTAGCCCCACAGCCCCATTCAAATGATCACTCCAGGAGACCAGCGCTTGTGTTTACTATGGGGTTATACCAGAGGTTTTCACTAAGAAAACCCAGAGAAAAGAGAATTCCATGAAAAGTTTGCCTAACTCCTCCAAAAGCTCATAGTCTCTGGTTTCTCCTTCCAAGCCTCTCCAATCCTCGTCCATCTTACCTTCAGAGCAATCAATCACACCAAACAAGCTTCTCATGTGCACCCTGGGCCAGAAACTGAAGGAATTTACATTTCTCTACATCCATCACCTTCCTGTCAGGGATTCATTCTAGGATCATTCAGATTCATTGGCCCCTTCCCTTTTGGTTCATCCTTAACAAGCTGACTATCATTAAGGTGACAGAACAATAAAACCCCCATGTGCAATAGGTTCAGGGCCCAAGGAAGGCAGATGGACCAGTTTGATGGTAGAGCTTGAAAACCTGCTGAAAGGGGAATCAACTCAAAGAGGAAAACATGTCTATGAACCTATTCTCATATTTCAGTGAATACAGGCACTGCATTACTTCACCTGGAGAATAGACTCCTGTATTCTCTCGGTCTAGATTAGAAAAGAAAATTTTTCTTTTTTTTTTCTTTTTTTTTTTTTGAGTACTGGGGGTTGAACCCAGGGCCTCACTCATGCCAGGCAAATGCTCTACCATTGAGTTGTACTCCAGCCTCTTTTTTATTTTTATTTTGAGATAGAGTTTCTCTAAATTGCACAGGCTGCCTCTGGTCTTGAACTCATGATCGTTCTGCCTCAGCCTTCTGAGTTGCTGGGATTAAAGGACTGAGCCATGGTGCCTGGCTGAAAGAAAATCTCTTTATGCTTGCCAGGACCCTGTAAAGTTTTTCTTCCTTGCCTTCTTGTCTTCCTCTTTCTTCTTCCCATCTGACCTGTAAGGTGGGCAGAATTAGGAATTCCTAGGAAAACTCTGACATGTGGAGGCTCCTGTAGTCCACCACCAATCTACTCATGGCTTGCTATTTGGTGATCATAAAGAGTGAGGGGAACTACAACAGAAAGGAAGTAATTGAGCACCAAGTGCCAGGTGCTTAATAGATATTATCTCCTTCAATCAGAACGATGCAATTAAACAGTTACAATTATTAGGAACTGGGGTGTAGTTTAGAGGTAGAGCATGTGATTTAGCATGTGCAAGGTCCTGGGTTTAATCCTCAGTACCAAAAAACACCCCAAAATTTTGAGTTGCAATCATTTCCCTCTTACTACTTAAGAAAAATGGCTCAGAGTATCAGCACCCTGACCTAAAATTAAACATAGGGAGGTAGATTTGAATTCAGAACTGCCACTTCATAAATTTAAATTCTTCTTTTTACAACCACTTACACTCTGGTAGCCTAGGGTCTTTGGAAACATTCTTACCATCATGACAATTTTGTGGAAGGACTACCATTCATATGCAGTGAAAGGAGTCCTCTTCCTCTCTGTCTTCTGCAAGTGAGAGAGTCATATTTCTAGCCCTTTTTCAGAATGACGACCTTAACTTTTGATTTGCAAAGGCCTTCCTTAAAATGATAAAGAACATAGCCTGGCTCCTGCTGACTTGGGAGGGCAGAACCTGATTCTCCAGGGGGTACTCAAAGAAAAAGTCTATCCACTATGGTCTACATTAGAGGCCAAAGTTTCAAGAAGAGGTGTCAAGAAGTGGTGTTTATTTTAGAGGACAGGGGAAGGAAAAACAGGTTCCAGAGGAAAATGTGTAAGTTTCTAGCTTAAAATAAAAAACTACTCATAATCCTCATTGATGACAAAAGACTCATGTTGGGGGGAGGGAGGAAGACCTGGGTTGGGGGAAAATGAAATGAAAACAAGGAGCAGTACAAGGGCTTCTCAAGGAGAGGTTAAAGCACTTTAGGGAGGAATAGAGCTTTGAATCATCTAATCCTACTGCTGTCCCTATCACAGGAGCAAAATATCCTGCATAGCAGAGGAGATAAGATTTATACCACAGCCAGGCACCATAGTGCACATCTGTAATCCCAGCTACTTGAGAGGCTGAAACAGGAGGATTGTGAACTAGAGGCCAGAGAGAGCTGGCATAATTTAGAGAGAACTTATCTCAAAATACTAAACAGGCTGGGGATACAACTCAGTGGTACAGCACTTGACTAGCATGAGAATGCAAGAGGCCCTGGGTTCAACCACCTAGTACAAAAAAAAAAAAAAAAAGACTGTATGCCATGCACCTGGGCAATACCGTGGCTGGCGCTCTGCCAGTATGTGATGCTCCAAGGAAAGCATTGAGGGAGTCAGGTCAGTGATCTGGGAGGCCTCAGACCATATTTGGTCAGAGGCAGATTAGGGAGATGATGGGTATGGGAGTGGGTAGTGGATAGGAAGTGGGTGGGATGTGGGTGGGAAAAGGCCTAGTGGTTGGTGAGCCTGCTGCCCAAACACTGTCTAAGAGCAGAAATTGTGATGAAAAAATGGACAGCCAAAAGAAAAGATTATTTCCTGAGGCTTAGAGAAAAAGCAAAAGCTTACAATTATCTGAAGTTGCAATTGTCTTCCTCTTACTACTTAAGGAAATTGGCACAGAGTGTCAGCACATCAATTTAAAATTAAACAAAAGGAGGTGGATTTGAATTCAGACCAGCCACCTCATAAATTTAAATTCTCTCTTTTACAACCACTTCCACTGTGGCAGTCCAGGGTTTCTGGCAATCTTCTGACCATCATGACAGTTTCCCTGGGGCTCAAAAGTGAAACAGGTTAAACCTTCAGTAAATGTGGATGTCAAGTACCATTCCTACATTCATCTTAGACACTCAGGTACCCATGCAGACCAGTGATGCGACTCAATAATCTTGAGAAGGTCCCTTGTTCTTTCTTTGCTAGGAGCTCCTTAGAGTTAGAAGACATCACTTGATTTAGTCACCTAATTTAGAGGAGAGCCTGCAGCTGTAGCCCTGTGGCATCCGATCCCGTCAGATCTTGGAAGCTAAGCAGGGTCAGGCCTGATTAGTACCTGGATGGGAGACCGCCTGGGAACACCAGAAGCTGTAGGCTTGGGAGAAGGACCTGGCAACCCCCTCCCAAAAATCAATCTGCCATTGAAAACCCTATGAACAGCAGAGAAGCACTGACAATAGTGTTTCCCCTGTTGTACAGAGGGTTGCTATGAGTCGGATAGTGACTCGACGGCACCTAACAACAACAATTTAGAGGAGACACTCTAAGGCCAAAGGAAGAAAAGAACACTATATAGTGTGGTTTTCTTGTTGTTGTTGCTGTTTGTTTTGGTTTTTTTTTTTAGATAGGGCCTAGCTTTTAGCCCAGGCTGGCCTCAAACTCGCTGTCCTCCCGCCTTGGCCTCCCAAATACTTGAATTATAGGGGTGCACCACCACACTTAGCTGTACATTGTTTTGAAAGATTGTTAGAGCGGGAGAAGCCAGTCCTTCCCTTCCTGGAACATTCGTTCACGTGTGCTCTGAATTGACATTATTACATGTCAAGCCTGCCATCTTCTGGGACCTCACATTATGAGTTCAAGACTTTCAAACACTCCTATCATCAGCGGGTTTTGGGGTGCTGTACCCCAGTGTTACTGCCTGCCTTGAGGAGTTCCCCTTTTAGGGACCTCCACTCAGGGGAGATGATGGGTCCTGGGCTCCATGGCAAAAATGAATTTTAGGACAAGTCAATAAGAGAGTGAAGCAGTTGGAAGTTATTAGATAAAGGGGTGAGAGATAGTACATGTTTTCAGAGTGAAGCATGGGTGTCTAGAAAGAGAGGCACACTTAGGTGTCTTTACAACAGGTATATGTATGATTTGGGGCTTTTGAAGTTACATTGCTGTGGGGTCCCAACAAATGTCTGGTATAGATTTACAGGTTAAAAATTTTTTTTGTTAAAATGCCTAGGTTGGGATAGCCAGGGAAATTCCTACTATATCTAGTCTTAAGGAAATTATTTAGGTCTGTTAACTTTAATTATAGTCCATAATCTGGTTTGGTGAGATTATTAGAAATTGGTTTCCAGGCAGGCAGGTCTCATAGCAGCCTTTCACTTTGGGTTGTGTTGAAATTCTCAGCTAATAATACTCAGGCCAGGTCCTAGGCTGACAGGAGCCCTTTCCTTCCCATATCCCCCAAATTTTCCTGTCTTTCTATCCTGCTTCACTATTCCAAGAGAAAGAGCCCCAATTACTCCAGTTTTTCACTAGTTATTCCTTTTCCCTAGACTGTGTTTAGATTCACTGACTTGAGGTTTCTGTGAGAAGGAGTTAAGTGGAGCATGAGCTAGATAGCCTTCTCAAGCCTGAACCACTGTCACATTCCCTTGCGTGCCTGAAGAATCTACCAATCCTTAGCCAATCACAGAGCTTTGCTTGGCCCACTTGCATTTCTCCATGGCTGAAGTTCATTTCTAACGCCTTCCATCCCAATCAAATTGTCTTGATTGCCAGCTGCGTCCACTGGGATTGACCAGAGGATGACCTCAATCATCAGGGTCCTACTGTGCTGGGGCTGCAGTGGTGTGGGGACAAGAGCGTGAAACTAACAATTAGGGCACTCCTATGATTCACAACTAGGCACCTGAGACCTTCAGTCAGAACACTATTCTCGTGACTACCTTACTTCTGAGCCTGACTGATTTCTGTGATCCAACCGTCCTTAATCAGACAGGTTCTGGCTGGACCAAGGGCCTTGTTCCCTCCTTCGGAACCTGGATATGCTCCATATCCAAACTCGTCTAGACATCTGATTTCTCTACCACACTCCAGGTTTAACCTGCTCCAAAACATCTCTCCTATCTGGTGTTCTCAGCTTCAGCCTATCCTAGTTCTTCCAATGGTGGCTCCCTACTGAGTTCATAAAAAGCTATTGTGACATCCTCACATCTATAGCATTAACTATAATTTATCAGTTAATATTTTATCTTCCTTTCGATTGTGCTCACTTGTTTATTCAGGTTAGACTTTGTCCAGTAACTTCACTGCTACTGGATGTGTATTTATCCCTCTGACCACCCATAAAGGCTACCTCAACATCTAATTCAGGGTCACTTAACCATTGTATTGTCACTCCTGCTTCCTCTGGGGTAGCTCCCCTCCAGAGAGTCCCATTAATTTGCACCAGTGGTCTCCAACCTTTTTGGCACCAGAGACTGGTTTTGTAGAAGAAAATTTTTCCACAGATGGAGGTTGGAGGGGGCAGAGTTCTTCAAATACTGATGAAGCTTCATTCCTGGCCTGCCACTCACCTCCTGCTGTGCAGCCCAGTTTTTAATAGGCCACCCCCCCCACACACACACACACACACTACAGGACAAAGGCCCAGGGGTTGGAGACCCCTGATTTACACCACTCTCTCTTCTGACACTGGCCTGTCTTCAGATACCTAAAGGACAAAACTATAAAAAGGAGAAGGAATAAAAAGAAAAACTCTTCTAGACCCTGTAGTCCTTTAAATTCATATCCTATTTCTTTCACCACCTATTCTCAAGTATGGCACTTTTAATTAGGACTTTGATTTTCTTACTTATCTTTAATTTTTATCTTCTCTATCTCCGTCCCTCTATCCCACAGAAATGGTTCTCTCTAAATTCATTAGTGAACACTGGATAAAACTCCTCCTGAGTTTTAAGATAGGATCTCCCTATATAGCTCAGGCTGGACTTGAAACTCATGATTCTCCTATCTCAGCTTCCCAAGTGCTGGGATTACTGGCATATACCACCACTCCTGGTTCTGTCTTTCTGCCGTGATTTGAATGTTTGTTCTCCTTTGGAAATCATGTTGAAATTTGATTGCGATTGCTGGGTGTTGTGGTGTACACCTGTAATCCCAATGATTCTGGAGGTGGATGCGGAAGGATTGCAAGTTAAAGGCCAGAGGCAGGCTGCATAATTTAGCAAGACTGTGACTCAAAATAAAAAATAAACAATGGGCTGGAGGTGTAGCTCAGGGGTAGAGTATACTTGCAAACCATATGTAAGGCCCTGGGTTCAACCCCTAGTACTGATTAAAAAAAAAAAAAGGAAGGAAGGAAGAAATTTGATTGCCATCCTGGTCAGGTTGGGAGGTTGAGCCTTTTAGAGGTGGTTAAGTCATTAAGAGTAAATTATATCTTTCTTGAGGGAGCAAGTTGTTGCTCCTGCATGACTGGTTTAGTTATTGAGAGAGTAGGGGTTTGTTTGGTTGGTTAGTTGGTTATGGGGTTTGTTTGAATGTTTGGGTTGTTGCTGTTGTTGTTATTGTTTTATTTGTTTGTTTGAGACAGAGTAATGCTATATTGGTCAGGCTGGCCTGGAACTCTCTATGTACCCCAGGCTGGCCTTGAACCTGTGATCCTCCTGCCTAAGCCTCCTGAATGCTGGAATTACGGGCATGAGCCAACATGCCTTGGCAAGAGTGGATGCTTATAAAAGAGGCTGCACCTAGTGTTTTGTCTTCTCTGTGTGTACACACTTACCATTCTGCTTTTTTGCCATGTGATGACATTGCATAAAGCCATTGTAGATGCTCCTACCCCATCTTGGACTTTCACCCTCCAAAACCATGAACTAAATAAATTCCTACTTTCTAAATTAGCCAGTCTCAAGTACTCTGTTACAGCAACAGAAAATGGACTAAGATTCATTCTGACACTTCTTCTGGGCCCCTCTTCTTCTGGACTCTTAATATGAACATCCCCCTAAAGCTCAAGTGGGGACCCATTTCCTTCTCTGCTCTCTCTGTGGAAAACTTATCTATTCTCAAATTCCAGTTTTATTTCCCTCTTGATGACTCTAAATCACCATCTCCTGAAAGCTGTAGGCCCTACAGCTCTAATGTTTGATAGGCTATTTCTACTTGAATGTCAGAACTGATTTTCTTTTATGATTTTTGTTTCTACCAGCGGTCTAATGAAACTTTGAATGACTGAAGCTGACTCTTCTGAATCATCCATAACTTCCCTCTGCTCGACTTTTCATGTTTAGACATCTTCCTTTAGCTTGTCCTCCAAAGCTATCCCCTGCTCTCTATCTCAAGCAACCCCTGGGTCCTCTGCTCTGGTGGGACTCCATACTATTCTCAGGACCAACTAGCTGGACAGTAACTAAGAGAGGTAAATGATGGGGTTGGGGTTAGATGTGCTATGTGAGTTAATGAAGTGGGGAAAGAAAAACACATGAGGCTCTCAAACACACCTTTGTCTCCACTCTGGACTAAGACTATTGTACTTTGTATATGAATTTTGCACCAGTTTAGCAATTGATACTCTTTTTCTCAATTCTCCACCTAACACACTGCTACCATATTTACCTTACTCATATATCACATTCAATTAATCATCTACCTGATTAAAAAACACTAGTGACAACAACAAAATTTGCAATGTCCTAAAGAAGAAAATCTCAGTTCTGTAGCCTGGCATTTCAAGTATCCTAAACATGACACTGACTTAAAATAGACATTAAACTTTTTTCCATGAATAATGGAATATTTATAAATGGTCATTTATAATATTTATAAATGAATAAATATAAATGGTCATAAAAATTCAAACAATATTGTGGGGGAGCACATACCAGTCTGTACTCCCAATAGTCAGGAGGATGGAGCAGGAGGATCACAAGTTTGAGGCCAGCCTGGGCTAGTGAGGCCCTATCTTGAAAAAAAATAAAATAAAATAAAAACAGTATAGAAGTATAGGGCTGGGGATGTACCTCAGTAGTAGAGTGCTTGCCTAGTGTGCACAAAGCCCTAGGTGTGATCTCTGGCTCCACAAAAACTATATGTGTGTGAATATAATTATTTATATATAAATATACACTTATACACAAACATATAAAGGTCAGCTCATTCTCACACACACATATGTGTCTGTATATCACCTTTACTCCCTTCCTTTGCCAGCCCACTGCCCTTCCCAGAGGTAACTGCTCTTAACTTGCTTTTCCAATTTTATTGTTTGCTCATTCAGCTCCAACTAGACCAGATTTGACAGTTCCTTGCATATACAATTCATACTTGATCCCTATATCCCAGGTGAGACCATTTCCCTCCCTAAAATACCTTTGTCCTATTTACTCCTCTCCAACTTCAAACATTCCTTTAACGTCTATCTGCTCCTTGAAATTGACCAACTGTCTCCCATTTATTTGATAGAATCTCAACAGTAACAAATGTATCATTACCTATGCTATCTAAGCATTATGTATTTTTGTATCTCAACAATAGGGCTGACATGTCTCTTTCTTGGAGGTAGGACCATGTTACTTCCTTGGTACCTCTGTAAGCCTTTCACTTTGCACATGGTGTATGACTAGAACTCTCCCAACATAAAACTGATTTTGCCCAGTGTGAGCAAACATATCATGGAATCTCAGAGCTAGAGGAGACCCCTTTCACTTTGCAAAAGAGGGAAAGTAACTTGTCAAAGTTTACTTAGCTATTTAAAGGTCAATTTGAAGGCAGATCTCTAGGTCTCCTGATTCCAAGTTCAAGCAACCCCTAGGTCCTCTGCTCTGGTGGGGCTCCATACTACTCTCAGGACCAACCAGCTGGACAGTAACTAAGAGAGGTAAATGATGGGGTGGGGGTTAGATGTGCTATATGAGTTAAGGGAGTGGGGAAAGTGTTTGAGGCTCTCAAACACACAATTTACCACTTAAACCCAAGGCAAAGGAAAAGGTCAGCCCATTCTTTTTAAACCATCCCTCATGGGGAGGCGAATCAATGAAGAGGGATAAAGCAGAAGAGGATAATCTCAATGTAAATGATGCAACTTCATGAGTACATGGGAAAAATAGGGGAACATAACCCACATATGCATATGAGTTTTACTACTTATTAGTCAAAAGGTTCCATAAATCTTATAAATTGATAAAAGTGTAATCAAAAGTGATGTAATAGTTGCATAATGGAAAAAGCCGATGTTTTATTACTCTGTACCCCACCAACATTTACCAATAAAGGGAGAAAAATAAATAAACAAAATTTTGTTAATTAAATTCTTTAAAAACTATACCTCACTGTATATATACTTTTCCCACTTACTTGATATACACTTTAACTCAGCTTCACTTGAATAAAAATGTTGTAGGACACCAGAGTCACAAACCCATTGGACTTCAGATATTTCTGGAAATTGAGTGCTCTATTAGTGTATAGTTTATGACTTTGGTTTTAAGTGTCATTACACTCATGCATCCTGTCACTCTGCAAAGTTTGATGCTAAATTATAAAGTCTATTTACAACCCACTTCATTCATCCATTCATTTACTATTTTTGAGCATCTACTCCATTATAGGCATAACACTAATTAGAGGGATGCTGAAGTTCATGATACAGACAAGGTCTTGGCCCTCGTGGAGCAGGCATTCTAGTGGAGGATGTATACAAGGAACAAGTAAAAGATTATTACAGGTTGAGACAAGTGTCATTAAGGGAGTTAGTGAGGTTCTTATAATAAAGCAGCATTTTTAGAAAAGGTGATCAGAAAAGGCTCTCTGTAAAGTTGACATTTAAGTTAATTTCCAAAGGACAAACCGGAACCAGTTATAAGAATTGCAAGAAACATTAACATAATGTCCAAAGCAAGAAAGTACTTGGAAAATTCTGAGAACTGATCAAAGTCTGATATGACTAAAGCATGGTTTGCATATGATGGCATGAGATGGACTTAAGTAGACAGAGGCAGATCATGCAAGATCCAGTGGGTCTCAGTAAAAACTTTGAATTTTGTCCTAAAGACACAGGAAGCCATTAAAAGATTTTAAAGTAGGGTGGTGATGAGATACGATTTACTGCAAAAACAAAACAAAACCCCTCATATTAGCTGCTAAATGAAAATGAGCAGGAAAGAAGCAAGAGTGGAAGCCCAAAGACAAGAAGATAATTGTATTAGTCCAGGCAAGTGCTGATGGTAGCTCACACTAGGGTGGGGACAGAGGGAATGGAGACAAAGAAGATTAGCAGTGTATATACAAAAGAAGAAGAACTTGCCAGGTACAGTGGCACAAGAATATAACCCCAGTGACTCAGGAAGTGGAGGCAGGAGGATCCCAAGTTCAAGGCCAGAGGCAGTCTGTGTAACTCAGTGAGACTCTGTTTCAAAATAAAAAATAGGCTGGGGATGCAGCCCAGTGGCAAAGTGCTTACAAAGTATGTGTGAGGCCCTGGATTCAACTCCCAAGTACCAGAAAAGAAGAAAAAAATAAATAAACCACCACCAACAACAAAAGAAGAAAACTAAAATTTGTTGATAAGTTAGATATGAATAAGAGACAGAGAGGAATCTAAGATGACCCCCAGTTTTCTAATTTCAGTAACTTACTGGCTGGTGGTACCACTTATGAACATAGGCAAAGTGAGAGAGGACTGGATTGGGATTAAAGGGATGATAAGAATCAAGAGCTCCATTTAAGAATGTTAGCTTTGAAATTTTTCTATGACATTCAAATGGAGATACCAAGCAGGAAATTGGCTAAGTCTAGGAAATCTGGTTAGAAAGTACAGAAGAAATTTGAAATGGAGATATAAATTTAGGAGCTATTAATATAGTTTCTGAAGCCATAGAAATAAATGACATTTCCAAAGAAGAAGAGAGAAGTAAAGAAAAGGAATCATGGTTTCAAGTCCTATGAAACTATCTTCCCCAAAGGGGTCCACAGTGTCCATGAGGAAGGGGAGAAATTGAACCTCTTTCTGATTCTGGGACTAGATAGGTACAGACTTGCTGGTAGCTTGTTTTTGTTAGATGCTGTCAAGTCAGGTCTGACTCAGTGACCCTCAGAGGGTTTTCAACAGCTGATTGTTTTTTGGAATTGTTTCCAGAGTGGACTGCTACCACATCCTCCTCTCTCTCTCTCTCTCTCTCTCTCTCTCTCTCTCTCTCCCCCTCTTCCCCCCCCCCCCCCCCCCCCCCTTGCTCTTTTTGTGCTGTCAGGGGTAGAACCTGGGTCCTCAGGGAGTGTGGAGCAGCACTCTACCAACTGAGCTAAATCCCAGCCCCTGCTGGCAGCTACATAAACTAAACTTTGAGGAGGGCTTCCCCATCAATTTATTCAGTCACTGGATGCATTCTATGGGTTGAGGACTATGTCAGGTGGCTGCTAGGTACATAAAAATGAAGAGACATAGTCCCAATCAAGAAGGAAAGCACACCTATGCCCATAACAATGTGATGTGATAAACATTCTAATGGACATGTGTACAGGGGCACTGGGAACTCAGACAAAAGCAACCAACATCTATCTGCCTAGGTGAGGCAAAGCTCACCCACGTGGTGATAGAAGCTGCATGTTACAAGGATGCTCTGAAGTCAGAATGATTTTTCTTCCTCTGTTTATTTCTGTGTTCTTTTGTTTTTAAACATATCCATGCTTTCTAAGATAAAGGTAAAATCATGATGGTTGGTGAGGGCAAAGAAGGTTTTTGGTTCTCTGTTGACAACAGAGAATGGCCCTTTTCAACGAGCCTTAATCAATCAGGTGTGGAATAGGCATGAGCATTGGAGAAAAGAGTGAGAGAAGAGAGTGGTTTATTGCTGTTCACACAAAAAAAGCAATAAAGTACTTTGCCCTGAGCCACATAAGGGTCATAATTGGTATGATAAGCTATCATTTAACATGAGGAGGAAATTGAAGTTTCATTTCCTTGCTTTTGTGGCACCTGTTGAATTGGGTTGATGACACTATTCAGTCAGTCAGCATGAGGCCTGCCTTACCAATTTTGTTTTGCAAAATAAAGCCAGTCATGGTCAAACTCAGTTGGTCAATTCCATAGATTAACATGAGAGGCCCCAGGAAAGCAAGGCAGCTAGGGTAGCTCTAGCTGGGAAATGATAGGTTAATCTCAGGCCAGTGTGGCAGGGAGCTTTATAACATTTTTTGGGCCTGTGGCACCTTCTGACTCCTAACCCCTCCAGGAACTTCTTGCTTTCACCAGAGTCCTGGGTTTGACTCGAACCTCCAGAGTTTAAAGGACAGGGCTGGGTTGAGGGTATGGATGCATTTCCCCATTGTGTCATATAATTGTTCTCAGCCTGATTTCTTTAGACTCAGGACAGTAGCATGTTGTGGTAGAGAAAAGCTGGCACAAACTGAGGAAAATGAAAACAAAACAAAAAATAATAATGTAAAAATTTTTTTTCAAATCCTGGACTCCTAATTAGGTATACCTACACAATCAATGCAACCTTAAGAAAATGGTGAGGTTGAAAATATTGTTAAGGTCTACTGAACAGATATTTCTTGTTGCCTCTATAGCTAAGACATTAGAAAAGGATTGTTTAAAAAAATCAAAGAAGAAAGAAAAGAACTGTTGATTCTCTTGGAGTCTGATCCAAGGCTATTTCTGATTCCTTTCCATATAAAAACCGGCTGAAACACAAGGCCACTTCAGAACATATCAGAACCTGGAGTTTGTCTTCAAAGTTCCCACTTAGCTGAGAAAAATTCCCTTATTTCTGTGTTTCCAAATTCTGATGGTTCTGCTGAAGGAAGCTTATTTGTATATTTGAAAAGGGATTAGTATTAAATTAACACCACAGATAAGATTGCAGGTGGAAATTTTTAACTGTTTATGACAACATTTTGAAATGCTTCTTCTCAAGTGCCTCTTGGCATTGGTATTCTGGATATGAGCTCCAAACCAGGATATAGTAGAAGTTCAGCAGTTAGTTTGATATGTGACCTTGGGCATGTCTTTTAAGCCACTTTGTGCTTTGTTTACTTTAACTATAAATGAAGGGGATGGATTAGGTGGTTTAAAATTAATAGGCAAAGTTGTTTTTTAAGCAGCTATATGAGCAAGAACAAGTAGTGGTTAAGTATAAATAATGGCATGAGTGCTTTTAGTAGTATGGTGAATGAAAAGGGATTTAGTAGTGAAAAAGGAGTAAAAAAAGGTAGGCTAGAGATGTAGCTTGGCAGTAGAGGAATTGTCTAACATGCATGAGTCCCTGGTTGGATACTAAGCACTCTAAAGGAAAAAGGAAATGGGGAGGAGGGAGGGAGAGGGAGAGAGAGAGAGAGAAAGAGAAAGAAAGAAAGAGAAGAAAAGAAAAGGAAAAAGAGAGAAAGAAAGGGTGGGGAGGGAGGGAGAGAAAGAAAGAGGGAAAGAGAATCTGTGAGTGTTAGCCATCAAAAGCAAGAGCATAAATTCAATGAAGACATAAGCCCTACTCCACTGATTTATGTGTAGTAAACCCAACAAATGAATGAACTTGGTTTGTACACATTTAGTTGGCCTGTGAGAAAAACAGGAAGTTTCTCACATCTGTGAAAAATTACCATAAAGTAGTATAAAGTCTTTAGAGCCAAATATAATTGAATTCTGTAAAGGCGGAAAAATATCCTTTCCTCACCCATCCTAGGCCTGTGATTTGGGGGAAAGGGAGTAAAGGAAAACAATGGCTTTAGCAAATGTGCACAGGAATGAGCGCATACATCATTCTAGCTACAGCAGAGTCCATAAAAGCAGGTTCTGGGAAGCTAAGTTTATAAAGATAAGCACTGACCAGTCTGTGGGAGCCCTGAGTGCCAAACAAAATATGAAATATTATTTTACCTTACGAGGTATACAGTAGATAGTAAGTATGGTTGTTTGTCACAAAGTAGAGAATTAATTTCAAATCTAGCTACCCTCAGGGAAATAGGAAACTTGTTTTTAATATACACAGTGACCATTAAACTTGAGTCCTCTAGCTGCATATTAGCATATTGTTTTGTTTGCAATACTGGGGAACTGAACCCAGGGTCTTGCACATGGTAGGCAAGTGCTCTACCACTGACCTGCACTCCCAGGCCCTTTAAAAATTTCTATGTTGAGATAGGATCTTGCTAAATTGCTCAGGCTGCTTCTGGCTTTGAACTTGGGATCTTCCTGCCTCACCCTTCTGAGTCACTAGGATCACAGATGTGTGCCATTATGCCCAGCAGTACATTGCTTTTCATTTCTCCACTCTGTGACATGCTTTATAATTTCAAAATCTTTATAGTAGCTACGTGGAAATCAAGTGTATTCCAAACCTACTGATAAAGATAAAAGGAAACGTTTAAGCTGAGGGCAGGAAAAAAAGATGAAGAGATTTTTTTTAAAAAGAACTATAAAGAAGAATAGCCAGGCGTGGTGGTGCGTACCTGTAATCCTAGCCCTTAAGAGGCTGAAGCAAGAAGATCACAAGTTTGAGGACAGCCTAACCTGCAAAGAGAGACCCTGTCTCAAAAATAAAAATATTAAATTAAATTTAAAAAGAAAAGAAGAAAAGGTATTATAAGAAAATGTGAGGGCATGGAATCCAGTAGAGTCCAGCTCAGATGATTAAAGAAAGCTGACGGCCAGGACTTAGAGCCTGGTAACTACTGAAGAGGTCTGAGAGGGCACATGGAGCACCCAGGACCTACAGGAAGCTAAACAAAGAGTCAGCATTTGTACATACAATATTGTGTGCAGGTTGGGACCTTTAATTTTAGTGACAGACTGAAGGATAATAATTTGATTTTACCAATGGGATAATACCCTAATGTTACATTTTTGCTTAATTTAGGACATATATTGAGTTTCTCACAACAAAGATCACAATTGTTTCAAGTATTACATTTTCTCAAACCATTCCTAAAAGGCACGGAGAAATTAATAATGTTTTGCCATTTATGTCTTGAACCTGTATCTCTAAAAGATGCTAAGTCAAGCTAGACTAGAGTTTGGGGGTCCTCTTAGATATACTTTATTTACATTGAGCTCTGACATGAAAGACTGAACTTCTAAAAATTTTCATCTGGGCTGTTTAGTCTGTATCCAGTCATTGAATGAATGGTTAGGGGTTTGGCATGACTAATTCTAACAACAAACAACAACAATTCTTCACAGTCCATTTGCTAAATGATACCTTATAAAAACCAAGCACCACTGAGAAGGTGTGCTTGTTTCCAAAGCTTCAACCTCATTGTAGACTGACTGCTTTATATCGGTCCTTGTCTAATCATTTTATTGTGCAAGGACACACTAACCGCATGTATATGTAAAAGACTCCTTGAAATGTTTTCATATAGGTTAGGGCCAGAAACACTACAGAAAGTCCAGAGAGGTTGTCATTTGGCCCCCACCATAATGCCCACACAGAAGGATCAGGATTTTACAATCTTAATTAAGATTTATTCACTGGTCCTTCCCAAGATGGAGATACTTATTCTTATATCTTAAACTTCTCCATCCCAATTTAGCTAATTCATACTGAAAAGTAACCAGCTCTTAGCAAAACAATTGAGAGTGCTAATTAAGTAAGCTACTTCAAAATGAAAAACATTGAATACTGAGAGATCCAAACTTTGAAAGAAAAATTAGAGACCCAGAAATTGTGGTTTAGATTGTTATATTATTGATGGTCTATATTTTTCAGAGCTTTTTCTATTTCATCTAATTTGTCCAGTTTATTGGTATAAAGTTGTTCATAATGTCCCCTAGTTGTCCTTTTAATGTCTGTGAAGTCTGTGATGATTTGACAACTATTGGGCTGAGTAAGCATAATGACAAAGAAAACAGGAAGTAGGAACTTTGAGCCTGCTCTGACAGACCACTTGAAGCCATAACTTTTTTCAAGGAGCATTTCCCTTACCTCAGGCATGAAATGCAGATGAAGCAAGTGGGAAAAAAAAGAAATGGAATTTTTTTATGGTTCTAGTGATGAGGCTGTAGGTGCGATTAGCTGCCCATTTGTCTGCAAGCTGCTCTCTCCTCCCATTTTGTGCTCCCTGCCATGGCAGTGCAGCTGCTGCCCAGGAAGCCTGAGGAAGGGACTCCCTTTGGAGCTGAAGGCAGTGACACTTGGAGAGTGCTGGCAGGGGGTGGGCTATAAAAAACAATTTGGTCTGGGAACAAAAGGCATCAATCACAGTAGTGTCATCAACCTTTGATTTGGATGGGGGAAGAGAAGTTTCTTGGGTTAGAAGCAAGAAAGGAAGAAACATCATTTTATTTAGTCATCTCCCTTTTCCAGTGGACTAAGGATTCTAATTAAATACAGTACCAGGAAAGCTAATGCATGACTGCTTGCTACAAAGATCTTTTTTGTTAGTCGTGTTCTTTGGAGAGGTAAGAGAAAGCTATCTCATTTGCAGTCTCTGTGAAATTGCCAGCAATCACTGGACTCTACGTTTAGAAGTAAATTTCTCTGTTAAAGGATCTCAAAGCTTGGAAGTTTCTGACTTAATTAACTTTTGGAAAGGAATTATAGATCCTAAATGAAAGGCATTAAGTTAGTATAGTTAGGGAGGGCACTAACAAAATAAAGAACCCAAGAAAAGCAACTGAAGCCACAGAAATAGCAGACTGAGAAGAACTGAGTCATCTCTTTTGACTTAAAAATCAAAGCTTACTTTACTGGTAAATTGTTCTTATAGTTAGCTGCAGCTGGGAGCCATGGCACACTCCAGGATGATGACTCAAGAGGTCAAGACAGGAGGATTGAAAGTTTGGGACCAGAGGCAGCCTGCACAATTTAGTGAGACCCTGTC
This sequence comes from Pedetes capensis, assembly GCA_007922755.1. Classification (NCBI taxonomy): domain Eukaryota; kingdom Metazoa; phylum Chordata; class Mammalia; order Rodentia; family Pedetidae; genus Pedetes; species Pedetes capensis. The sequence continues at coordinate 194,124 of VMDO01001495.1, forward strand.
TCTAAAGTAAAAAAATAAATAATGGGCTAGGGATGCAGCCTGGTGGTACAGTACTTGCCTAGCATGTGAGGCCCTGAGTCAAATCCCCACCCCCAGGATTGAAAAGATAAAAAATAAATAAATAAATAAATAAATAAATAAATAAATAAAAACAAAACCCTGTCCAAATAAAGAATGAGGTAGGATGCCCAGGTTAGACATGTTTCATGTTTCTTGGCCAAGTACATGAAGATTGGGCAAGAAGACTGGAAAGAAGGGGCCTCTAGATGCCACCCCAGATCTAGACTTCTGAAGGAATAAAAACAATTTAAACTTCTGCTTAGTTCTAAGTCCCCAAAAAGCTACATGCTTGCTTTCTTCTTTGGCTCTCTTTGAGTCCTGGAGATGGAAACTAAAAGTAATATATCTTGATTAACAAGAATATCACACTATCATTTAGTGTGAGAAAAATGCATTAGTGCACAGTACTTACAGACAACAAATCTGTACCTCGTACTTTGGTATCTGTTTGTGTTACAAGACAGACTTCTGCCCTACTACCTAGGGAGTAAACAAGAAAGTTGTTATTAGGTGCCGCAGACTCATGGTGACCCTCATAGGGTTTTCAATGGCTGACTGTTTTGGGATTGCCTTGGGAGTAGATTGCCAAGGCCCTTCTCCCACTTTTGCAGTGCTGGGAATTGAACTCGGGACCTCAGAGACTGAATCGCAGCACTCTACCCACTGAGCTAAATCCCAGCCCCAAAACAAGAAAGTAGTCTTCCCATTTTCCTATTTGATACTACTCTTTCCAGTTCCTAGTCCACAAAATGATATATATAATGTGTATAATATAAAATGTGTACAAAATGAAAGAATTCTATGATTACCTATATTATCTTCCTGAATGTACATTCATTTTTCCAATTTGTAATACATTTTAAATTAGCCCACTTTTCTCTTTTTTCCTCTTCATTTAAAACAAACAAACAAACAAAGCAAAACAAGTCCAAGTTAGGTCTAGAGACTGGAACTCACTTCCAGCATGGACTTTTTCTGCTGTACACAATTTTACTCTTTTTTTTTTTCCCATGAAAAAAGGCTTTGGTGTGGAAATGGCCTCCTAAAGCTGTCACATTGGAATCCCAATGTAAAAAAAAAAAAGAAAAGAAAAGAAAAGAAAAGAAAAAGAAAAAAAAGAAAGAAAAGATTTGTTTTTTCCTATATGGTATTGGCAACCTACTGTTTACCTTTATTTTAAAGCTTTTGGCTTGTATTCTCAACACTGATACTAAAGATGGTTGTTTGTTGTTGTTGTGGTGGTGCTGGGGATCAAACTGAGGTCCTTGTGAATGCAAGCAGGCATTTTTCCATTGAACTACATTCCCAGCCCTAAAGACATTTTGAAATAAAATGGGCACAGAAGGAATATATACAAAAATTTGGAAAAATACTAACACTGAGAACTTACAAAATATTTTGGGGCCACAGACAACTTAGTCTATTAGTAAGCAGATGTTGCCAACTCCCTTCTAAGTTGAAAACTATTGGGTTTCCTTGTTTGTTTTTGTTTTGTTTTGAGACAGGGTCTTGCTATGTAACCCAGGCTGACTTTGAACTTGTCATCCTCCTGCCTCAGGCTCCTAAGTGCTGGAATTATAGGCATGCAAGCAACATCATATTTGGCTAATATTTGTTTTTTACGAAATTAATTTTTTTTCTTTCTTTATTCTTTTGCATGTATGTGCACAAGCACCAGGGATTGAACCCAGGCCTTGTACCTGCTAAGCATGCACTCTACCAAGCTATACTCCCAAAGCGTTAATACTTTTTTAAAAATTACAAAAGCAGTTGTATGAATTCTGTTGTTGTTGTTGTTAAGTACTGTCAAGTGGGGTGTGACTGATAGCAACCCTGTGTACAACAGAAGGAAACACTACATGACAATATGCCATGCCAGCACTATGTCAGTGCTTCTCTGCTATTCATAGGGTTTTTGATAGCTGATAGTTTTGGGAATGGGTTGCCAGGTCCTTCTCCCAAGACTACAGCACGTGGTATTCCCAGGTGGTTTCCCATCCAAGGACTAACCAGGCCTGACCCTGCTTAGCTTCTGAAATCAGAGAGGATCAGACACCAGGGTAGTATGGCTATATAAATGAATACTGTAGAAAATTTAAATAGAGCTAAGCAAAAAGAGTCTGCAGCCAGAGCCCTGTGGCATCTGATCCCGTCAGATCTCGGAAGCTAAGCAGGGTCTGGCCTGGTTAGTACTTGGATGGGAGACTGCCTGGCAACACCAGATACTGTAGGCTGGGAGATGGACCCGGCAACCTACTCCCAAAAATCAATCCGCCATTGAAAACCCTATGAACAGCAGAGAAGCACTGACAGTAGTGTTTCAGCTGTTGTACAGAGGGTCGCTAGAGTTGGATACTGACTTGATGGCACCTAACAACAACAACAAGCAAAAAGAAAAAAAATAAAATAGCACATTATACTATCTAGAAATCAAAAACAATAACACTTGAAAACTGTTGGATGGATCTCTTTCTACATCTTATCCTACATACACATTAGTTTATTTTTATTTATTTATTTACCTCAGAGCTAGAGATCAAACCCAGGACCTTAAATATGCTAGGCAAGCACTCAACTACTGAGCTATAGTCTAAGCCCCATATATACATATTTATCTTCTTTAAAGCATTCTGCACACATTGCTTTTGAAGTTTTTTGGTTGGGTTTTTTTGTTTGTGTGGGACAGGGTCTCACTATGTAGTCTAGGCTGGCCTAAAACTTGTGATCCTCCTGCCTTGGTCTCCCAAGTGCTTGGATTACAGGTTTGTGCCACTGTATCCAGCATGGTTTTTTGTTTGTTTGTTTGATTTTCCCTCGAACTGGGGATTGAATCCAGGGTTTTGCATGTGCTAGGCAAGTGCTCTGCCACTGAGCTGCACCTTTGGTTCATTCATTCATTCATTCATTCATTTCGATAAGGTCTTGCTAAATTGGCCAGATTGGTCTTAAACTTGCTATGTAGCCCAAGCAGGCCTCACACGTGGAATCCTCCTGCCTTAGCCTCCTGTTGGCTTGTTTTTTGTGTCTGTTTGCTTCTTTTCTTTTCTTTTCTTGTACTGGGAGATTGAATCCAGAGCCTTGTGCATGGTGGGCAATTGTTTTATCACTGAGCTGCACCCTCAGCCCATTTTTTTATTTTGAGACAGGGTCTCACTAAATTGTGCAGACTGCCTCTGGCCTCAAACTTGCAATCCTCCTGTCTCAGCCTCTTGAGTTGTATGTGCCATGGCACCCAACTCTTGGTTTCGTTTTTTGACTTGCTGTGTAGTACAAGCTGGGCCCAAACTTGAGATCCTCTTGTCTCAGCCTTCCAAGTGCTGAGATTACAGGGATGTACTACCATGCCTATATTTTGTTCATGGATATTTCAAAGTCTTTTGTTTCTTTGTTGTTGTTGTTGTTGTTAGGTGCTGTTGAGTTGAATTATGGTGCGGGAGATGACTACTGAATATACCATGGACTACTAAAAGAACCAATAGATCTGTCCTAGAAGAAGTGCAACCAGAATGCTCCTTGGAAGCAAGGATGGCTAGGCTGTGTCTTACATATTTTGGACATGTAGTCAGGAGAGACCAATCCCTGGAGAAAGACATCATGTTTGGGAGAGTGACAGGCCAACAAAAAAAAGGAAAACCCTCCACCATATGGATTGACACAGTGTCTGCAACAATGGGCTTAAACATAAATAAGACCATGTGCCTGGCACAGAATCAGGGAGTGTTTAGATCTGCTATACATGGGGTCACTGAGTCAGACTCGACTCTAAAGCACCTAACAACAACAACTACCATGCCTGGCTCCTGGACCCTTTTTAAAAAGTAAACTAAGCCGGGCATGGTGGCATACACCTATAATCCCAGCGGCTCGGGAGGCAGAGAGGGGAGGATCGCAAGTTCGAGACCAGAAACAGTCTGTGTAATTTAGCGAGACCCTGTCTCAAAAAGTAAAAAAAAGATGGGCTGGGGGCGCAGCTCAGTGGGCCAGCACTTGCAAAGCATGCAGGCGTGAGGCCCTAGATTTAACCCCCAAGTACCGCAAAAAAAAAAGAAAAAAAAAAGTAAATTAAAATTTCTTTGAGCTAAGAATTTTTCATGTTTTCAACTAATATCTCATTACAAAAACATAATTAGGAAATATTAACCTACGGACTATTTGGCAGAGTGAGAAATCATTCCATTTTGCCCAAAACTGAAGGAGGTCCCAGGATACAAAGTTTCTGGTGATATAACCAAGAAAGTTCCAGGCCAACCAGGAGTTGTCATCCTATTACTTGGTCACCCTTAGGAAAGCACTTATTAAAGTTGAGGAAATAGTTATGTAGGGTGATTAGTTAAAGCCATCCCCTGGTTCTGACCAATTCCATTATACCAAATAATTATTTATATAATTATACTTTTTAACTAGACTATATGAACTATATATTAATTATATATCTAGATGTGGGATATATGTTTCAGAAAATTTATAACTAAACTTCCATGCCTTACTTCTCAAACTTGAAAATCTAGCAACATCTTACATCAGTTTTCTATTATTTAATGTTGTATCATTGCTAAGAATCATACCTTAATCCTATATTTTACTTTAGATTATGTTACCTTCTGCATAGAATACAGTCATTCCATTAATATTTATTTTTAAGAAATAATTTACTTCACATGTAGCTACTGAAACCCTTAGGAATGAAGTTTCTTAAGTAAATGCAGAAGCTTTTGGAATAAAATAGTTCATGATTTGTTCTTTAGAGGATTCTAAAGCTCTTCTGCAATTGGATAGTGATAAAGTTTTGGTTTGTTGGGATTATTTTTCAGCAGCCAATCAGCTAGCCAAATCTATGAAAAAAAAGAAAAAAAGAAATTAATAAACATTTAAATATTTCCTTTAAATATATACTGAATCAATTGGAAATTTAAATCCCATTAAGAATAAGTAAATGGAGTCAGCTCATGGTACCTTACCCTTATAATTGTGGCACCCAGGAGGCTGAGTCAGAAGGATAGGGAGTTGAAGGCCAGCCTGGGTTACACTGGGGGACCCTGACTCAAAAATATAAAAAGTTTTTTAAATTAAAAAGGTATAAGAAAACAATCAGGCATGGTGGTGTATACCTGTAGACCCAGCCACTTGGGAAGCTGAAGCCGGAGGATCACTTGAGCCCAGCAGTTTGAGAGCAGGCTGGGCAACATAGCAAGATTGTATCTCAGAAGAAAAAGAAAAAAGAAAAGAAGAGAAAGAAAGAATAAGAAAATGACCAATAAAATTTGAAACACTATGATTTACGTTATGTGAAATTGTCAAATACAGAACTAAACTGGAAAGAAAGAAGAAGTAAAACTATCTCTGTTCACAGATGGTATGATCCCATAAAAAAATCCCAAAGAAGTTGATTGTGGCCGGGTGTGGTGGAGCACATCTGTAATCCCTGCAGCTCAGGAGGCAGAGGCAGGAGGATCACAAATTCGAGACCAGAGGCAGTCTGTGTAACTTAGCGAGACCCTGTCTCAAAAAAAAAAGTTAAAAAAATGGGCTGAGGGTGCAGCTTAGTGGTCCAGCACTTGCAAAGCATGCAAGCGCAAGGCCCTGGGTTCAACTCCCAATACCAAAAAAAAAAAAAAAAAGAGGTTGATTGTTGATTGTGGTGGCACATGTCTGTAATCCCAGTACTAGGAAGGCCAAAGTAGAAGGATTCGAATTCATAGTGACATAATGATACTCTATCTGGAAAAAGAAAGAAAGAAAGAAAGAAAAAAACCTTATAGGAGACTTATAGGAGACCTGGTGAGATAGTTCAGTGGTAGCATGCTTACACAGCATGGGTGATGCATTGTAGAGCATGGGCAATGCCTTGGGCTCAATCTCTAGCTCTCCAAAATAAACAAAAAAACAAAAAAACAAAAATACAGCAATAGGGCTAATAAGCAAATTTAACAAAGTTGTAGGTTACAAAACAAACAGACAAAAATCAGTTATGTTGCTATACATCAGCAACAAAGGGAAATTAAGAAATCACTTCCAGCTGGCGGCACATACTTGCAATCCCAGCACTCAAGAGGTTGAGGTAAAAGGATTGAGAGTTTGAGGCCAGCATGGGCTAACAGCAAATTTCAGGGCCAGCCTGGACTACATAGGGAAACCCTGTCTCAAAAAAAATGATACAAAATTTCAATTTACAATAACATAAAAATATATACATAGGAATAAATAATAGCCAAAGAGAACATTGCTGAAATAATTTTTTGAGGGGACAGGGTTTGAGACAGGGTCTTGCTGTGTAGCCTAGGCTGTCCTAGAACTCGCTATGTAGACCAGGTTGGCCTCAAACTCACATCAATACTCCTTTAACAGCCTCCCAAGTGCTGAGATTACAGGCATGTACCACCACATTTAGCTTTGCTGAAATAAATTTTAGAAGTCTTAAATAAATAGAATGATATTCCATGTTCATGGATAAGAAAACTTAATACTGTTAAGATGTCAATACTACACAAAGTAATGTATAGACTCAATGTAGTCTCTCTCAAATTTCCAACAGCCTTTGTTTGCAGGAGTGGAAAAACCAATTCCCAAATTCATGTGGAACTGCAAAATAATCATGAAAAACAACAAACTCAGTTGGGTACAGTGGCAGGTACCTGAAGTTCTTGCTATTTAGAAGGCTGATCTAGAAGAATTGCTTAAGCCTAGGAGTTGGAGGCCAGTCTGGGGAATATACCAACACCCTGTCTCAACAACCTCCCCCAAAAACCAAAACTGGGGTACTTGTACTTGACAATTTCAAAATCTCCTACAAAGCTACAGTAATCAACACAGTGTGATATTGGCATAAAGATAGACCTATAAACCAAGAGAGCAGAACTGAGAGTAAATTTTTTTTTAAGTCTGAGAAACAAGATATGGAAGTTTAGTTACAAATTTTCCCAAGCACATATCTACATCTAGATGCATAATTAATGCATCTAGTTGTTGTTGTTGTTGTTGTTGTTGTTGTTGTTGTTGTTGTTGTTGTTGTTAGATGCTTTTGGGTCTGGTTCAACTCATATCGATCCTATGTACAACAGAACAAAACACTACCATACACTGTGCCATGCACACGATCTTTTCATGTTTGAGCCCTTTGGTGCAGCCACTCTGTTTATTCTCATTTTGAGTCATGCCATATCAGCAAATGGAGATCTCAGGGGCTTTACTTCATTCTCATCATGAACATAGAATCTACTTTGTGGAGGTAACTCTTCCCCAATCATCTTCTGAATGCCTTCCAGCCTGGGTGCTCATTTTCCATCACTATATTTGACAGTGCTTCTCTGCTATTCATAGGGTTTTTAGTGGCTCATTGTTTTGGAAGTGGGCTGATGGGTCCTTCTCCCTACTCTATCTTAGTCTGGAAGCTTAGCTGAATCCCAGGAACCTAGGAGACTGAGGTAATAATACCATGGGTTCAAGACCAGAGGCAGCCTATGCAATTTAGTGAGACCTTGTCTCAAAAAATAAAGGTTGAGGGTGTAGCTCAACAGTAGAGCATTTGCCTCACATGTGCAAGGCCCTGGGTACAATCCCAGCACTGCAAAAATAAATGAGCAAATAATTTTTTTAATCTAGAAAATATAAAAATAAAAAATAAAAGAGAGGCTGGGGGTGCAGCACAGTGGCAGAACAATTGCCTAGCATGTACAAACCCCTGGGTTCAAGTCCCTAATACTGAAAAAAAAAAAAAAGGTATAGTTATATAAGTAGTTATTAGGTAAATAGAAATGGTCAAAAGTAAGGAATAAATTTTTTTAACTAATCACTTTACATAACTGTTCACAAAAATGAACCCATACATCTATGGCCAATTTATTTTTCATAAGGGTACCAAGTCCATTCATGGGGAAAAAAATAGTCTCTTTAATAAGTGATACTGGAACAACTGGATTTTCACATACAAAAGAAGGAAATTGTACCCCTACCTCACAACATATCAAAAATTAACTCAAAATGGATCAATGACTTAAATATAAAAGCTAAAACTACCGAAATCTTAAAATAAAACAGGAACAAATCTTCATGACCTTCAGTTTAACAATAGATTCTTAGATATAACACCAAAAGCACAAGAAACAAAAGAAAAAATAAATTGAATTTCATTAAAATTAAAAATAACTTTTATACATCAAAGGATATTATCAAGAAAGTGAAAAGTAATATACAGAGTGGGAGAAAATATTTGAAAATCAAATATCCCATATTTTATCTGGAACTATAAAGAACTATAATAATAAGCCAGGTATGGTGGCACATGCTTGTAATCCCAGCCCTCAAGAGGCTGCAACAGAGGGATTGCAAGTTCGAGGCTAGCCTGTGCAATTTAGCTCCTGTCTCAAAAATAAAAAATAAAACAGGGGGTAGTGTCACAGTTCAGTTGTGGAATGCTTGCCTAATATATATGAGGCCCTGGGTTTGACCCTCAGTACTAAAAAAAAATGAAAAAAAGACAGGATCCTGGTATATAGGCCAGGCTGGCTTCAAACTTGCAATCCTCTTGCCTCAGCCTTCCAAGTGCTGGCATTATAGGCATGAGCCAGCACACATCACTTGTGATACTGTTGTTAAAACCAGTTTGCTTAGCATGTTCAAGGCCTTGAGTCTGGTCCCTAGCACTGCTAAATAAAAACAAAATTAAAAGGCTTTAAGTATTTTCACTGTTTCAAAAAATACAATATTTTAAACATGAGAACCATAAACAATATTCTTTAGTGTGAATAAAAAGATTTCTTACAAAAGGATCTGCTGGTTTTTGCTTACAAAGCTCTGTAAGTCCTTTAAGTAGAGTTGGTGTTATGTATAAATTTAAATAGTCCTTAGCAGCTTGTCCAATTGGAATGGGCTCAACAATCACTGAAATACAAACATATTCCAATTAAAGCAAACATAAGTGATTAAATATTATACAGTCATTAAGAAGGATGTCTTAAAGAGATCTTAATCCAATGAGCAATATTCAACATTTTCATGTTTTTTCTTAACTCCTTAAGATATTACTTACTGAGCCAGGTGCAGTGACGCAAGCCTATAATCCCAGCGGCTTGGGAGGTGGAGGCAGGAGGATCGCAAGTTCACAACCAGAGGCAGTCTGCATAACTTAGCGAGACCTGTCTCACAAAGTAAAAAAAATGGGCTGGGGGTGCAGCTCAGTGGTCCAGCACTTGTAAAGCACGCAAGTGCGAGGCCCTGCATTCAACCCCCAGTACCGAAAAAAAAAAAAAAAAAAAGATTACTTACTTGCAGTAAAATTCACACATTTTAAGGTGCTTGGTGAATTTTTGGTAATTGTGTCTAATTGTGTTAGCTACCACTACAATCAGGATATAGAACATCATTCCCCATCCCCCCACTAAGTGCCCCCTTGCAGTTGATTCTTCACTACCTTCCTCCCTAAACAGCTACTAATTAGCCTTCAGTTATTATAGCTTCTGAAAATTTTATATAAATGCTTCCCTTTTTCATTTCCTTTTTTCCCCTTTATTGGTAAATGTTGGTGGGGTACAAGTAATACAGCATTGGCTTTTTCCATTATGCAACTATTACATCACCTTTGGTTACAGTTTTATCAACTAACAAAATTTATGGAAACTTTTGACTAATATGTAGTAAAACCCAAACATATTTGGGTTATGTTCCCCTATTTTTCCCATGTACTCATGAAATTTCATCATTTACATTGAGATTATCCTCTCCCTCTTTATCCCTCTACTTTGTTTCTCCTCCCCATCCCACCTTCTGTAATCTTTGCTTCCCTTTGCTAGTTCTGTCCCTCCTTTATACTCTTTATATTATCCCTTCTTCACAAAGTTTAACTGTGCATTTTTATATATCAACTTATGTAAGTTAAGTAAGTTAAGTAAGATTTGGCTCCCACATATGACTGAGAATATATGGTATTTCTCTTTTTGAGCTTGTGTTCATTCACTTAAGATGATATACTCCACTTCCGTCCATTTTGATGCAAATAACATTATTTCATTTTTTATTGCTGAGTAATATTCCATTGTGTATATGTACCATAATTTTTTTATCCATTCTTCTGTTGATGGGCATCTTGGTTGGTTCCATATCCTTACTATTATGAAGAGTGCTACATTGAATATGGAGATGCAGATGTCTCCATGGTATGATGACTTGCCCCTCTTTGAGTATATTCCCAGTAGTGGTATAGCTGGGTCATATGGCAGTTCTGGCTGGGATTTAGCTCAGTCGGTAGAGTGCTGCGCTGCAGTCTCTGAGGACCAGAGTTCAATTCCCAGCACCGCAAAAATGGGAGAAGGGCCTGGCAATCCACTCCCAAGGCAATCCCGAAACAGTCAGCCATTGAAAATCTTATAAGGGTCGCTATGAGTTGGATACCGACTCGACGGCACCTAACAACAACAACAACAATGGCAGTTCTATTATTCATTATCTGAGGTATCTACGTACTGATTTCCAAAGTGGTTAAACCACTTTACAGTCCAACCAACAGTATAAAAAAGGTTCCTTTTTCTCCACATCTTTGCCAGCATTTGTTATTTGTTTTGTTGATCTTGGCCATTCTTACTGGAGGAAGGAATAATCTCAGAGCTGTTTTGATTTGCATTTCCCTAATGGTGAGGTTGTTGTTGTTGTTGTTAGGTGCCGTCGGGTCGAGTCCGACTCATAGCGACCCTATGTACAGCAGATCGAAACACTTGCCGATTCTGTGCCAGGCAAACCATCTTATTTATGTTTAAACCCATTGTTGCAGACACTGTGTCAATCCATCTGGTGGAGGGTTTTCCTCTTTTGCGTTGACCTGCCACTCTCCCAAACATGATGTCCTTCTCCAGGGATTGTTCTCTCCTGACTACATGTCCGAAATATGTAAGACGCAGTTTGGCCATTTTTGCTTCCAAGGAGCACTCTGGTTGTACCTCTTCTAGGACAGATCTGT